>OX439130.1:47207271-47404369 GCA_949318235.1 Ecdyonurus torrentis
TCTCTCTCTCTCTCATAAGATTTACCCCACACCTCCTTACAAATAAGAAATCTGACGCTCCTATATAACATGAATACAATAGGAAAAATAACATCACGCATTTTTTTTTCCATTTTATATATATTATAGAAGAGCACACAATAATATAAAACTGTGCACAATATATTTTGCGGTGTCTCATATCACGTATTTTTACACAATATATATTATATACCTACTTCTTTTTATATCATGTTGTATACATAATATTGTTATACATCTATTTAGTAACGACAAAAAAATATATGAATTGAAAAAAAATACAATACAATTCAATGTTGACGAAACGAATTTTTGTACTTCATAAATCGTACATTAAATATGTATTAAATAATAGTAATTGTGTATACAAAATTTATTTATATAAAATGTCATTTAATTAAGATAATTGAATCAAAAACATGTTTATACACAAGTATAGAAACTATATGTGAAACATGATTTCCTGTGTCATATACGGAATAATATATTTATTATTTCATAGTATTTTATATTTTCATTATATTATTAAAAATTATGATACACAAATTATAAAAAAAGTAGTACAAAATGTTGTATGCCCGTTGATATGCGTACTTTCCACGAAATGGTTGAACTTTGATTATCATTGCGACTAACGAGAAGACTTTTTTTTTTAAATGAAGTATATTAGAAAGCCATACATAGAAAGGAGAAAATAATATTTTATACTATACACATGGTATAAAGTCAATTTATTTTATTACTTTATAATGAATAAAGATGATATTTTTTATTTATATATTATATACTTTAATGTCGTCACAGTTAAATTAAATTTTAACTTATAGTTACTATAATTGAAATTTATTTTCTTTCATACAATAATATATATTATATAGAATTTAAAATGTTTCGTAGCTTTTTTTTTTATATAAAGAAATGGATTCCAATTTTTGATGCTCGCAACTGACCGATTATACATGAATTAAATGTAAAAAGAATTGAATTTCAATGTTCTTTATATATATATATATATATATATATATATATATATATATATATATATATATATATATATATATATATATATATATATATTATAGTTTTAATAATAATGACACTTGCTCCGATCTGTTGTAAACATCGAAACATCATTAACTGACGTCATACAGAGGAGGTCAGGACGTCCCGTGAAGCAAGGTTCACTCTAATTATGGGCGTCTTTTTTAATTACATTGCAGCTCTCCATTGGTCACACAATCTTCTTTTTTTTAATAAGAATAACTAAAGCAAGAGAGAGAGAGAGAGAGAGAGAGAGAGAGAGAGAGAGAGAGAGAGAGAGAGAGAGAGAGAGGAGAGAGAGAGAGAGAGAGAGAGAGAGAGAGAGAGAGAGAGAAAACAGACCCTTAACTGGTTATATTGTGTGTGTGTATATATATATATATATATATATATATATATATATATATATATATATATATATATTATGTACTCCTGAATAAAAAACTGATGAGATTTTTTTAATAATATTAAAATATAAGCTCATCGTGTGGTAAAAAATAATAAAATAATAATGAAATATATAATCATTATTTAATATTATTATTTATATTATAGTAGAAATTATAATTTATTAGTAGCTTTTATATATACGTTATAATCGATAATGATAGAAATCAATATATGTATAAAAATGCTAATATTTAGGGACATTATACCATGCATGAAATATAATGAATTAAATGAAAATTACTGCATTGAAAATATAAATAGATTTTTGTGACTCAAAACAATTATGTTTTTAAACATTAGATTTTGCTTCAAGGTAAAAATATATAAATTAATTGGAGCAATTTTCTTGTTTCATGGTTCATTAGATTACTATGTAAAAAAAGGTAATAATAAAAGATTACAGATCATAAACAAAAGAGTTCAATATGAGAGTTTCATAAAAAAATCAATTGCAACAATTATAAATCATTATGAAAGTATTATATTTATCTGCCTTTAAAGTAAATAATATCCAATTACTTTTTTGTGTACACGTGTATTTATAGATAAGTTATTGATTTTTTTTTCTTTATAGTAATAATTTATTTCATAAATAGAAAAAATAAAAATTTATAAACTTTTCAACACTTCAATTACTTTTTATCGGATTAAAAAACCGTGTAAAAATATGACTTTCATAAATATCATACAAGAAATATTGTGTTAAAATGTTATATTTCATTGCAGCAAAAGTATATTGTAATTTGTCAAAATTGACAGGTAAACAATTATTTAACTGAAATCTTCATGATTTTTTTTCTTTTTACTTCCCTTTCAGATTTTAATCATGAAACTCAAGAGAAATTTTTATCATAAAAATGTACCCTCATTTGTAAATGATTTATAACTTTAAACTTCAATTTAATTTTATTGAAAATTAATGAATTTATGATCATTATTATTTTTTGCATAAAGTAAAAATTGATCGATAAAATTTTAATTACTCGCCTTTCTTAACAAAAAAAACAAAACACAACAACTTGTAACAACTTATTTTATTTTTTCTTATATATATATTTTTTTTGTAATTTGTAAGGAAAAAGCATTTTGTACAGCGCAAAACCGGTTACAAAAAGTAATGTATTTAAAAAACATAATAAAATAAAGTAAAAATTAAAGAAGGAGAAAAAAAAGAGTGAGAAACATAATTAGCCATATTGGATAAAATGAACGTAAGTGATATTATAATATAATGCCTTACCCATTATTTTTATCAGGCGTAATAATAATTCTATAGCTTTTTTTTTTCTCTATTTTGAAATCAATAAAATATATTGAATCTGCATCCGTGTGTCAAAAAATGCAGATTGCAATGTACGTATGTATATTATGATAATTTATGTTTATTACTCATTATCAATTTTTTAAATGTCACCTAAATGTTTTATTGCATAATAAAAATACTTGTAGATATAGCTAAGGGGGATGAAAAAAAAATGTAAAGTAAAAACTGTAAGAATATAATCTTTAAATATACATCGAAAATTCTCTACACAGAAATATGCTACATAATTTATAAGGATTATATTGACTGATAAGGAGCCAATCTTTTTTTTTTACATAATATTGAAATGTTTATATAAAAATATATAGATTTGAGATTAAAAAATTGTACTGCAAATTGATCAATATTATAAAATATAATTTTTTTTTTTTTTTTTGAAGAACTAGTTTTAAGTATCACTTCTTAAGATCATTTGTTTGAATTTTGATGCAGAAGATAATTTTTTTTATATAATATATTTTTATATAAAATTATGCATAAATTTTAAAATCCCGGTTTTATTATATTTCTATTTATAATATTATATGATATAAAAGGTGTGTTTTGTTTTAAATTCTTTAATCGGTCGGTATTGTTTAATTATATAAAACCATGTGCGAGCTGCTGTTGCGGTGTGTGTATTCTTTTTATATATGACAGGGTAATATAAAGTATGCTTTTGTCAGTAATTTATACTTTGTGTGGTGTCACCGACTTGAGAGAGAGAGAGAGAGAGAGAGAGAGAGAGAGAGAGAGAGAGAGAGAGAGAGAGAGAGAGAGAGAGAGAGAGAGAGAGAGAGAGAGAGAGAGAGAGAGAGAGAGAGAGAGAGAGTACGGGATCGCTAATTCCAACTTATTTATCATTCTACATTCCTATGCACCATGACTTATTAAATAAAAAATATAAGATGTCCCAATATGGCGTTAGACCCGTAATTATTAATTCTCCACCACATGTATATAATAAATATACAAATGGTATATTTTTTTTTTACTTAAAAAAAAGTTAAACATTATCATTAAAATATGTCCCAATTAAAATTACATAGAAATTAAATGTATTACAAAAAATGCATATTAATGACTTTTTTATGTTTAATTTGATAATTTAAGTAATCGTTAATTAAATGAATTAGAAAGAAAATTGGCAGATGTTCAATTGATTTTGTAATATTTAGTTTTATTTATATATAAATAAAAAAGTTTTAAGACTACTAAAAAAAGTTTACTAATGAAATTTATGTATTCATATAATAAAAATGACATTTCAATTACACAATACTTGTCTGAGTTGAATTTTGCAGTACATGTGTTTTAGTTCAGTTATCTTGAGAATTTTATTTTTTTATTTGGACATGGCTTGACCAAATATTGCTATTACCTCCCAGAACTGAGAGAGAGAGAGAGAGAGAGAGAGAGAGAGAGAGAGAGAGAGAGAGAGAGAGAGAGAGAGAGAGAGTACTGAAGTACTACTTTTTCTTTGCATTTTTTTAAAAGGCCAATGAACTTAAGAAGAAAAGTTTATATTTTATCCTATATATATCTAAAACACCAGTATATTCGCATATTACATTTCAATAAAATAAAAAATTAAAGTTTATTATTTTTTCACTGTGTGACACGAAAAAAAAATGAATGTCAAGTTTAATATAGTGTAACATTATACCTTATAAAGTAATGGGAGAAAAATGAAAAAAATTTATACATATAATAATAAAAAATATTTATTCAAGTGTCAAAGATTGCTTAATAATAAGAATCGTGTCTTCGTATAAGGTGTAAAATCGATTATTGCGCATCTAATCAGCAATATAAGAGAGCTTATAGGGTGACATAAAGACAGCGTGTGAAGTTCACAAACATTATTATCATCGTCATAAACAACAACGCAATACACCACGCCATGTCACGACTGCATTTATTGTGAATTATATGCGATATAGGAAACGAATTCTTTCTATATTATCATTGATATATGAGAAAAATTTAAATTATATACAGCTAGTTTTATTGGCGTGTATATAGGAAGGTATTTTCAACTACGGAATTGTTTGCATGGAATCAAATATTGTATAATAAAGATTTTGCTTACATGTTTGAGGAATGATAGAAGGTATGTCTAGTTTAAAATCTATCAATGGCTATAAGTAATTGAAATCGTTAAATTCTGTTATAAGTTATAATAATAATTGTATACATATAAAGCCTTTTTTATATATTTCTATATAGCTTTAAAGTCGAGTAGCTTTTGTCACCGCGGTTAGATAAAAATTAATAGATGAAGTATAAGCAATTTGATTTTAGAAAATTTAAGGAAGTGATTATACGAATGTCGTGCGTCTTTTGTGATTTTGCTCCATCGTCATGATCAATATTCCGATAAAATTTAAAAATTTACGAGCAAGTATATTTTTCCGGGATCAGTATATATAAGACTCGGAAACGCGTGACAATTAAGAATTAATATATTGTAAATGGTGCACAAAATTCATTTTCGTTATTCCCCTATTCATTTAATTTTACCACTGGTCAACTTCCAGTTACCTGTTCAACTTACATGTAAGGCATACATACAATTTAATGTATATAAGTTTTACAATGTTAAATGAGTTGGCATACGACTATATTGGGTAATGAAAAAAGATGATATAATGAAGTTGACTTACCTCCTTAGAACTCCACCTAGTAAAGATGCATTGAGACACTCTGGTGGTGACAACCGTCGTTGCACTTCACCCACTGTCACCTTGTACTTAGAGGTTGAGGAGAGTAGAGAAAGACGTCCTGGCACGCTGCAGAAGACATCAGTGGGCGCCGAGACTCCGCTCAACACCATGTCCTTGGAGCCCTCATTACGTGGCTTCATACCTGCCACACATGACACTAGGCACGTCAAGCGACTATCTTTGTTTTATATATATAAATATGCATGTGTTGAGGACAAAAGTAGCCCAACAAGAAAAATAATAATTTCACAACAGAATGAAGATTTTAAAGCAAAAATTGAACAAATCTTCAGAAAAAAAAAGGAATAAATTTGCTAGATTTATTTCAATATCCAAGACAAAAATTAAATTTGCTATCCTTTTATCTCCATAGATTCCTTTTAGCACAAAAAGCTATTTAGATATATTAAATTAAATTTTAACTGTAAGTGTAAAAATATTTTAATCACTATAATATAATCCATTATAAAGTAAAAAATAATGATAAAGTATATAATATAAGCTTCCGAAGTTAAATTGGAAAAAGAAATACATAATCTTTTCAAAGTTGTTCTCAGTGAATATAATTTTTTTAATCATTGTTTAACATCAGTAAATCATTTATCATATAATATTAATTTTTTCATACATAATTTCAATTATAGATTTATATAAATTTAAATTTTATTGTTTTTTGTATATGTTGTATAAAAAATGGTCTTAACAAGAAAAATGATTACTTTTTTTTTAATAATATAACTTTCGATCAAATGCAACCGCCGATCAAATAAAAATAATATAATATAAAGACTTAAAAAAAAAAAAGAAGAAGAAGATTACCTTACGGCGCCCAACTAATTCATTTCCATTTATATACCCGTAAGGTCAGCCCGCTAGGTTATCTTTTTTCTTAAATTACAATTTACTTTTCATATAGTGCATCATTTGTCAAAATTGCCCTCAGCCATATATTGAAAAACCTCAATATTATGCAGTAACAGCAGGCAAAAATGAACATCGTATATTTTTCTCATCTTAGTTTTTTTTTTCTTCTTCCTTTTTTTCACTTCACCTTTTATACCATCAATAGACAAGTTTAATTAAAATGCCGATGTGCGCCGAGATAAACGCTAAACATGGTTGAAGTCCCACTCAGTATGCGGCGCCCGCGTCTTGCATGCTTCGAATTACAATATGTAACTTTTGTAATTTACTATCCTTTAATACGTATATCAATTTTTTTTTGTTTTGTTATCCTTTTAGTATTATTTAAATATGATAAAAAAAGAAGAAGAAGAAAAAAAAAAAAAAAGAGAAGATAAAGCATAATGTTGAAGAAAATTTATAAATGGATTACAAGAGAAAGAAGGAGAATTTAAATTCCATTTAGTTATATGTATGTATTTTTCTTTGTATATTTTAAAATCAGACCTTTTAAAGATGAGATTGTCCATATAGCATTGTTATTTTGAAATCAGATGTATTTAAGTTTCTTATTGATGTTATATAGTAAAAACTTCAGGTTTCAGGTGCTATAGATGTTTGTATAAGTTATCCTAAAAGTTTTATATATAGGTAACGATATAGTTGTAGGAGCACTTAAAAAAAAGTTCCAAAAATTTGACTATTTGATCTGTGCATTCTAGTGTAGGACACCAAGAAAACACTTTGAGTAGTGACAATTCAAAAACCTTTATGTTAAATCATGGCCAAAGTATCCATACGAACATATAGTGAGTATAAAAAGGACGAATCTTATATGATAACTACTGTAAAGACGGTATACAAGCACCAAACGTTCTCCAAAAGTATTATACATTTATCTATGCATTGTTTAATAAATGTATAGACGGTAGTCATATACATTTATTGATGTAATATTTATATTTTCTACACTTTATTACGATTGACAGTTTGATTTTCTTTAATACGCTTATACTCGTCACCAAATATATACGTATATAGTATTGCTATTTGCTATATAAGAAAAGAATTCTTTGTAATTTTTATTTGAATGATGTATATAACAAAATTATAAAGCAACTTGTGTCAGCACAAAAACTATACATGTATATAGAAGTATAAAGTAATAAAAATGAAAGTATTTCACAGTAAAACTTATTAATATTATTATTTTTTTATTTTATAAATAAAACAGGTAGCATAATGGAGACGGCGTGACAGGAGACGGAGCAATACAAAATATTGTAACATGAGTTCAGAAAAAAAAAAGCAAAGTATTTGGTCCACATATGACGGAAGAACAGTTGTTAAAAAAAAAAAAAAAAAAAAAAAAGATAAGAAAATTCTTTGGTTTCTTTTGATGGACGTCTAAAGTTGTTTTATTAGGTCGAATACTTGAAGTATGCTTCAAATAATAATAATAATAATATCAAGAAGAGCATACAATATTATATTATATTGTATATTGGTCAAACATCAAAGCTAAAATGTTTCATATTATTTTGAAAAATATTACATCACATATAAAAAAAATAATAAAGATTTTTTTATCGGTTATGTCTGATATTAAAAACATCTTATAAAAAAAAAAAAAAAAAAAGATGAAAAAAAATATATATATTTTTAATAGAAATTGGATAATCGTATCAAAGCGTATAACTCTTGAATAAGCAGATCTTGAAACTTTATATATATATACCAAAGTAAAGGCTTTACATATTGTTAAATCAGAACTCAAATATTTACACGGAGAATCTTAAATAGGTATGCAATGTTTAGGTTAAATAATAATTAAAGTTTACCCTATACGATATCAATTACAGTATTAATATTATACAAAAATAATAACTACATAGGTATAAGGTTTAGTGTACCAAATGTTCGCCGGAAGTAGGTATTATATATTGACCTCTGCATTGATCAAATATATTATTATCTCACAGTGAAAGATTACTAATTTATTCCCAACTCCATATTTATAAATAGAAAACTATTAAATTATTTTATATTTTATTTCCGTGTTCACCTTAAATTAAATACTATGACATTAAAATTGTGTATAATATATATATAAAAAACTGTTATAATTCTATAACATATAAGGTCAAAGTTCTGTATTACGAGAATTTTCTTCTATATTAATAATTTAGCATTAAATCTTATAAAAAAAAAGTATTATAATTATAAGTCATATAGCAATATATCCAATGATTTATTATTATACTAAAAATTTAAGTTTGATGATCAGAAAAAAAAAAAAAAGAAGACTTTCATTTTATATTATATCAAATCTGATTTTTCCTAATTTAATGCTATAGATGTCAATGCAAAAGCTCTGACCCTATTATTAAAATAATAACAATAAAAAATAATAAGAGTTATAATATACACCTGGTCATATATATATATATATATATATACATATATATATATATATATATATATATATATATATATATATATATATATATAATATGATTCTTTCATTCATATACAATAGTAATAATAATATTGCTATATAGTCAATTTATATATCTATAAAAAGAAGTTCTGTTAGAGAGAGAGAGAGAGAGAGAGAGAGAGAGAGAAACTGATGGATTTGTCTGATAGCTTTTTCGAAGTTTCATTAATAATAATACGTAAAAAATGTATCATACATACAAAGTTCCATATCTTGATATTTCCTTTTGCTAATAACCGCATGGGGATCATAGTCATTAAAAAAATAAATCTAACAGTCCTACCATGTATGAAAATCTTTTGTTTTGAAAAGCCATAGTAGAAGCAATTGTTTACTTGATAAAAAAGTAGCACATATTTATAATAGAATATTGATTATTTAACAGTACTTAATTTAATATTTTTAAATGTTAAATCTTGATATAATTAATAACAATGATAATCAGTGAGAAAATGAAACTATAAGTGATAACTGATAAAATATATTGATTTACGAACGTGTTTCAATTATATATAAAACTTTGTTAAGTAAATGGAATATTATTAATTAAGTCTGTATAGCTCTGGACAAAAGCTTACAAACGGGGCAGATAGGCAACCCGCGTTTTTCTCATAAAAAAAAGCATTGTGTTGTTGCAGATAGATTTCTTACCATTCCAGTTTGGAAACTTTTTTTCATATCTGTACATACATATAAGACAATGTGCTTTAAAAAAAAAAAAAAAAAAGAAGTTTATTAACTTGTGACAGCACATTCATATGGAAACTTTAATTAAAGTATTACTCAATAAAAATATCATTTCCAATAACGTTGTATGTCACCACACAATGTACCTTATTTTAATGGTTATAGAGTTAACATATTATATGAAATATTTTTTACGTCATATAATAACATTGTATTTCAAAATTGCGCATGTGCATATTATGTAAACGATTAATGTATAGCATTAAAATTATGTCGACATAAAAATATTCAACACTATATATTTATTTTATGAACTGCTGTGCTTATATAAAGGTGTTACAAAATTTTATATATATTGTATAATACATTACTGTTTTTATTTTAAATATATATGAACACCCAATTATAAAAACATAAAAAAAAAAAACAAAAATGTGAAATTACAGTTTATTCAACTTGATATTACAATGTTATGACATCATTAATATTGGTTATAAAATACATAAGATTAAAATCTTATGTATATATATTTATATATATGTACGTATAAAAGCGAGTGTCTCACTTTTGTGTCTTGTCGTTTTCATGTTTCTTTGTTTGACGTGCATGACCTGGAATCTTTGTGCAGTAGTTAGTGTATGAGAGAGAGAGAGAGAGAGAGAGAGAGAGAGAGAGAGAGAGAGAGAGAGAGAGAGAGAGAGAGAGAGAGAGAGAGAGAGAGAGAGAGAGAGAGAGAGGATGATGATGATGCCAAAGATTATAACTTTTTCAAATCAAAATGTGAAGTTATAGGAAGAAAAATCACTTGTATATATCTAGTATATGTACTTCTATATATAGAAAGAGATAATATATAATATAAAAATTCTATTATTACTTTATAATTACATGACCGCCTAAGGAGCGCACGAGACTTTTATAATACACTTTAAAAATAATATCACACCTTTAGGCAAAAATATTATATTATATAGATGAAAAAAATAATCATAATAAAAAATAAAGACCCATAATATCATTGATACTTTTTTCTTTTAAAATGATTTAATAAGAGAAATTTATATATTTTAATGCTTAATTTATAATAATTAATATTTTTTTTTTGTAAAAAAGAAAAAAATCAAAAATGAAAGTTTTTAGGATTTTTACATAGATTTCTATTTACTACACCATAGGTTTTCTACTGGGGAAAAAAAGTGCTCAGTAAATTTTATTCTCAAAAAGTTAAAATTTTGCTTATTGAGCACACTTCTCATTTATTGCTTAATTACTTTACTAGACAGTAGAACAAAAAAAAGAGAATATTTTAGAACGTATACACATATAAAAATCATAAAGTTTTTGTACAGGTTAACCTACATTGTATATAGCATACACCTTGTGCGTTTTTTTAAGAGATGTAAATCATTTTCTTAAAGGTGCAGCTTTTAATATACTAAAATAATAATAATCTTTTATGAGATCGCAGAGAAGCTACTGTACGCACGCAGCATCTTCCATGATCAAAAATCTCTTGTAAATCAGAACGATCTAATTACACCCTATCTGCCCACTTTTTCGTCTGCCACTGTAAAGGAATGTAAGCTTTTTTTTTTTTTTTTAGTTATTAGTCAATTTTTTTGTTACTTGTTTTGTTTTATATTATTATAACCTCCATGATTTTTCTATGCTATAGTTCAGGTAGCTTAAATAATAAATTTTAAATACACGAAACTATGTTGTTGCTTCTGCTTATATATATATATATATATATATATATATATATATATATATATATATATGTTAAAATTATACATTTGAAAAATTTTATGGGTTAATTGAACTGCCAATGTTATAATTTATATTAATAATAAAAAATATCATAGTTGTTGTTTTACAAAAACAAAGAATGTAGTTGATACAGGTAGATTTTTTTTGTCTCCGTTTTTTTTATATATCTGGTAACTAAAAAATATATAAGAATCGTATAACAAATTGACATAATAGAGAACACTTAAAATTAATATCATTTTCAATACCTCTATTTTTCTTTTTTTTTTGCTTTTTTTTTTAATATTTATATAGATATTTTGTTGTTGTTATATTTGATTTTATTATACAATATAATTTTATATTATGATTTTATATTATTATTATATATAAAAATTGTTTAAAAAAATATTTTCCTCAATTTTTCCTTTGTGTGCTTTTATATTATATAAAAGAGAGAGAGAGAGAAAAAAAAAAGGGTATATGATAGGCAGTCTAAAAGCCAAAGAAAAAGAGAGTATGCAATTAAGTGTTCGGTCCAGCAGAATAAAAAAGGGGAGGAGAAGGAGGCGAAGAGATTGCTACCGAAGAATGTAAGAAGATTGGGAGGGGGAGGGAAAAATATGCTTCAATATAAAATATAAAAAAAAAGTCTACGATCAAGCGAACGATTTTTTTCCTTCTCCTTTTTCTCTGCTGGTCATCTCCAAAAGCTACTGTTTTTATACCGCCATGCTTGCTTGCTATATATATATATACAGACGAAGCCCGGTGTTGCTGATAATGACTATCCAACTTCATACATATAAGGGCGAGGCCATTTTTTTTTATATGTATATTATAATTCAAAAGTCCCTACTATATTATTTTTGGAAGCAAGTTTTAATGATTAAGATTTTCCCTCTCCTGAGTTTTTGATTTCAAATTTTGATTGTTATTATAAAGTTTCTGCTCTGCAAAAGAGAAGATATATAGATTATTAACATTGATAATTAATTATAATTAAATAATTGTGGTTTTCTCTACATATATTTTTTTGTATGGGGTCTCCTATATTTAGTAGTCTTGGAAACTTGTATATATATAAGATTACATTTTCTTGCGTATACGTATATTTAGAAGATATTTTACCCTCGTTTATTGTGTAGATCTATAAGGGAGAAAATACACTCGCAGTTTTTATAGATTCAAATACTTGGAAATAAAAATCTTAATACTACGTCTTACTTTTATTATATCATATCAAACAAAACCCAACGATTTTATTACGAAATACAAAAAGAAAACAAAACAAAAATAAGGCGTTGCTGTATAACTTGATTATAAACTATAATTTTTATATTATTATTAAGAAAAAATATATAGTTTTTTTTATATTGATAGTTTCAATGCAATTAAGTATCAAAGTTAGGACAGAAATGTCTAATTTAGTTTGTCTGGTAGGCGTATATTAAAAAAAAAAAAAAAAAACTTCCAACTAACGACTACTGTGCACCGTCGTTGGTGCGTTTGCTACCGTACCAGCTCCAAACCTGTCATTAAATTATATATGAAAAGACACAGTATATTATATATATTTATATATATATTATATAAAACACAAGTAAGACGTGATTTCTCATGAATATTTATCCATATTAAGACAAAACACAACCAAATATTAAAAGTAAATTATATAACATATAATAATATAACATTGTCAATATCACATCAATTTTCCTTGTATGTAACAAATGCATTTTCTTTGTAACAACTTTGTATACGAGAAATATTAAAAATTTATGACTTTATATAACTTCTTTTTTTTCTTTATATGTATACAATTTGTATAAGTAATTATAATGCTGTGAGTTTTTTATTGTATATTATTTTATGTATTATGCAGGAGTTTAATGTTTTTATCCTTGATAACGTTAAGTATGAAATAATTGTATTATTTTATATCAAAATTCATGTAATTTTTAGATTACGTGCTCCATATAACAATGTCTCACATAAGCTGGGTTGTATGTATATATACGCACACGCACATGATATACTGCGTGACATACAATTTTATTCAATTAAATAAACTTTTATATCACAGTCTCTGTACTTAAGTTCAAACTGTGGACCAAATACGTCAATGTTTTGAGTTTAATTTTCCACGTAATTCGAATGACTTAGCATGTCCGTCAGTCCATCCTTCTCTCTCTCTCTCTCTCTCTCTCTCTCTGGTCCAAACACCCCGTTGCGAGGCCAAACTATTAGCGTAATTAAAATCCCTCCTCATTTTTAAAATCAAGAGAGCACAATCTGATATAAAAATTACGTCACAAAGGATTCATTTTATTCTTTATATACACATACCTTGTACGGTGATACTTTTTAATTTATCGAAGAAAGAAAGTTCAAAAAAAAAAAAAAAAAAAAAAAAAAAAATCAAGTCATTAATATAAGAAAAAGTCGTATCAAGGAAGTATTTATTTAAAAATTAACTTTATAAGATTCTAAATAAAATAAACCTTAAAATAAAGACTTAATAAAAAGAAGTAACTAAAATTTTAAGTACTATAAAATTTTGTTTACTATAAAAAAATTATTATGTATTAAAAAAAAAAGTATAAAAAAAAAGTTGTCTTATAAAAATTTAATAAGTATATAAAAAAAACTAGGTTGAGGTTGACAATTTAATTATGTAAATCCGAGGTTGTAAAGTGCAGTGACAAGTTGGAAATACGATAGTCTGAGAATTGCTATATCACTCTAGTATAAGATTTTAGTTTCAGTTTACTTGTTCTGAGGATGGGTTGCTTGCCTATGCTCAACAAAAACGTCAAATTTTCCCAAAACTCCTTCTTTTTAAGAGCTCATAAAATTCACTATTTATTTTTTGAATGTCCAAAATAAAAATTTAATACAGCTTGAAATCTAAGTTCATCTCGAAAATTAAATTGAAAATTTATTATTAAAGATTTTAACTGTATTTTTTTTTATTATTATTATTTCACGATATTCATATATTAAAAATAAATATTTTAAAATTAATATTTATTATAAAATGAAAGTTGCATTTTGATATTTTATTTTAAGATGCATTTTTTGATAGTGTTTAAATTTACTACATTTGGAAATAATATTTTGTAACTCATCAAAATTAAAGAAAAAAAAAACATTTCACTCGCGATGAAACAAAAATATAATATTAAAGTAAACAAAGTTTGATCATGATATAAAAACATGTAAACTAAACTGATTGAATAAAAAAAAATACAAATTTATCTTACTTTTTAATCAAAGAATAAATAAAAACTCTTTTTTCTGATATATTCATATAATATGACCTCCCTTAGCGATATGACCTACTCAATTTTTCACTTTAAAATTGTATATTTCTGATAATACCCGCGCAGTTGTTGCTTTTTTTTTTATCAATAAACTTCAGAAAAATAAATTGAATTGACAAACGATTTTTTTCTTCTATATATAACATATATTAGATAAAAAAAGAAGGTAATGGAGAGTGTATACGGTCTTGTGCACATCCATCAAAAGATAGACTATTATCGTCAGTAGTGCGGGCATTCAATCTCCGGTATACATGTTCTCTTCTCCCTAGATCATTTTTCGTTTCTCTTTATACCATGTATACGAGTTTTCATGTAACAAAACAACTTTACCGATAAATATATATACGGGTCATCACTCATTTGCCATATAGATATCAAAACTATAAAATAAATGCAATTTTATAATCTATAAAAAAAAAATCTACTTATGCAAAAATTTAAAAAATTATCTCTAGAATTCTAAATTACCTTGCAACGGTATACATTTGAAAAACCAGTAAATTAAGTGTCTATTTTTAGTATATTAGTACTTTATGAAAACATCAAAATCTAATTTGTACAAAAATATAATATGGTCAATGACTTTTACTAGAATGCTATAAAGTAATACCTTAAGGCTAAATATTTTAAGAATATAAGAAAATAATTTTAAATCCCTTAAGTGGACTTTTCAATATATGCACCCTCTTTTTATATAAAATTTAACCCAAAATTTAATTTTCAAATCATGTTATTGAAAAACTTTTTATATATGGGCATTTGATTAAGGGTTCCCGACGGGAGGTAGATATAAGGTTTTTTCACCCCTCTTATTGGTGCTTTATGTAAGGGTTGACTCCGCCTAGCCTCAGGCAATGAACAACCCCTTTTTCAAGCCTTTAAGCAACCCCTGTGAGCAGCAACTGTTGCTATCCAATGACATCTGCCCCCTTTTTTATAAGCTCTTTATTAAGTAATCAATGCATGCTCCAACGCTTATACAACGCCATTTGTATACATATATTTTTTATTTCTATAAATAAAATCTCAAATTTTATTACTTGATATTTACGTAACGCATATGAAATTTTATTTTATGTAATTATGCAATAATAAAAAAAAAGATAGAAATAAAAAAATGAAAGTGACATTTAAAGTAATGAAACAGAACATATTTTTGACTGACATGATAAAATTTAAATATCTGGTGCATGACAAAAAGTCGTGTTGTATATATTTTTTTTCATTTAATAATAGCAGATCAAAAGTAAACAATGGTTATTTGGTCAAGGTTCTTATATAAAATACTGTATACAAAAATACAAACTTCAATTTCACACATTCAGTTTTCTAACTTATTTACAACTTAAAAAAAAAAAAAAAAAAAAAAGATTACATTTTTATTACGATTGAATAGCAATTTTTTTTATTTATTTATTCCCCTGATTTAGTTCTCGTTTCCGCTATTTTATATACATGTATATGAACGTAATCGTATAAGGTATGGGGAGGAAAAGGGAGGAGGTGTGAAGAAAGGGCGTGATTATCACCAGCAGGGTGCATCTAAAAAAAAAAAAAGCCCTCAAGCGGTGTCGACTTGCAAACAGATGTCTCAAATATATGTACGATTTTTTTTTATTATTATTATTTTGAATGTCATTGAATTACCGTTACAATTTATTGAAGTGCTGTTAATATTATTAATTATTATGGAAATACGATATTATATAACCCATTATATAATATATTTTTATTATAATATATAGTAGAAGAAAGTCATACCACTAATCTTTTTATATATTTTATTTGTATAATATAAAAGGTGACATTATATATAATATGTAATCATTGTATATATAAAATACAAAATGGAATTCAAATAATATTTATATATATATTTTTTTCGTATCGACAACTTTTAAAGATCATGTATTTCTGATTTCAATTTCCCATGAATATAATAACAAGTAAAGTATTATATTATACGATTGTAATCCTATACTTATGCGCACTTGTATATTATTTTTTCTTTAAAAAAAATTTGATATAACATATTGATGCACTTTTAGTCACATTAACATGCTTATCAATTTTATACTGTACTGTTTTGAAATGCATCTGATTGAAAGTTTTATATTGTTCTTAATGTATTTCCAATAAGATATTCATATGCACGACTTTACATATTTTTTTATAATCATACAAAAATGTTATGTACTTACTTTTGAGCAATGGCAAATCGCTGATAAATCCGCCGCTATCCTCCACACTTGTGTTCTGTAACAGAAAAATAAAGAATTTTATAATTATTAAATTTTAACAAAAACTAATTAACACCTTTTTATTTATTTCATTCTTGAAATAAAGTTGAGTCTGCAATAGGAGAAGTGAATTTTAAAACGGAATTTGAAATTTCATAGCTAAAATGTTTGGAACAGCAATTTTTATATTTGATAAAGAACTTTGAAAATTATAATTTTTTTATTGCATTTTTTTATATAGATATGTCCACTTCTATTTAAATATTTTCAACTATAAAAATATTTGAAAATATAAAATACAAGAGTTGTTGTTTATTTAATCAGACGAATAAAATTCTGTTTCTACATACATTTTTTATACTTCCACTTTATCAATATTGAGCAATGCATTTAAGTATATACGGATTTTTAATTATTATATATTATATTTTTAATAGCCTAACAATTTATATATGTTCAAGAATTTCAAACTCATTATAATAATTTCATAATGACAAATATTAGTAATTATAACTATAATTTGACACTTAATAATTAAACCTAATTAAATATATATAATAGAAAATTATACAGGTATATACTACAACAAAAAAGTATAATATTACGTCACACATGTATAATATTTCATTTCGTAATATATAGACAAGTCTATAACAAGATTAAAAATGACATTACAAATTAATATAAAAAATAAAATATTAATAAATTGAATGAGTGAAGGAAGTATAGTACATCAATAATAATTGTGACTGAAATAAGTTTATCAAGTGCTAAGATATTTTATTTGTCTCCTGCTGATTTTCTTGTCGTCGTTTCATATTATATTTTATATGATATCACAAAAGATAGAAAGATTAATTACAAACATTTTATCTTCTTTCATTCATATTTACATTCCTCATTGATCAAAAATTTATATAATTTAAATATTTCAATCGTCTTCAAATACAGTAAATTTGTTATATAAAAAAAGTGGAATTTATATAGTCATTTTACAAAGAGCAATAAATTTGTTATTATCAAAATTAAATAGATTTTAATGAATATTGCATTTAAAAATTATTGCTTCTAGTGAACTGGACTCTATATTAATATATTTATAAAAAAGTAATTACTCTCCAGGAGGGTGGTATAACAGTATAATTATACCACAGAGTAAAAATAATTAGTGTATTTTGAAGTAGAAAAATAAGCAAAGAAATTATTATACTATACAATATTTTTAAAGTTAATTGATTTTTTTTATATATATAATACTGACTAGAAATACGCATATGTATATGAGGGAGTTATTTATTTATAAATTTGCATACGGATGTTGCTTGCGTTTTCTAACTGGGTGTTCCCACCACTCACAACTCGTCGTGACATATGACGTCACAGAAATGTATGTACTGTGTGTGTATATGTATATTATGCAAATTAAAGAATAAAAAAAATAATAATAATAAAAAAAAAGAGGGTGTGTCTTATTTTGTATAATGTTTAACTTGATGCAATAACATCACAGCAGCCTAATTGAGCCATGAAATTGCATATGCATGCATGCACTCTTGCATGGCTGAAATATTCATTCAATTTTTTTTATCAGTTTAATTAATCATATATATAAATGTAATTTGTTTGGTTAATCAATTTGACATATCTATTTTCTCAATTTACATATTATATATAAGTGTGATTTTCAATTACATTTTAATATATTTATAATCTTCATAATTTTATATAGTATTTAAAAGAAAACTCTACTCTATTATATACTTTTATACTTTTTATCACTGTTATTTTCCAGATACACTTAAAGCAAATTTCTGTGGATTGAGAAAGATAGTATTTATACTTCAGGAGTGATAAAAATAAGTGATATACCTATTTCCAAAACGATTAAAATTACGATGATACTAAAATTTTGTAAATATAAAAGCTATCTCTCTCTCTCTCTCTCTCTCTCTCTCTCTCTCGCATACTTTTTTTTTTTTTTTTTTTTTTTTTTTTTTGGTATTATGTATGCACATATTATAATATGTATATAAAACGTTGTGTTGAGTATCACTACTCTACTTTAGATAGATGAAAACGGAAATTCCAACAGAAAATATTTTCTATTACCCTAAGGGTGTTATAAACATGAGATATAATATAAGCTCTAGTTGCTCTCTTTATATTTTATATACTACACACACACACACACACACACATATATATATATATATATATATATATATATATATATATATATATATATATATATATATATATAATATATATATGTATATATGTATATAAAACATCCATATTGCAACTTTTGTCATTACTTTGGTACTCTCTGATATTAAATTTCTACCAGTACTGAAGCAATAATACACAACTGCACATAACAATATATAATGTAATACGTCATGTCCTCCTCACTGACAACAATATAATATTGTTTCACTTCAAGTGTACGATGGAGATGCGAAATATAGCCGTAAGTATATATAAATAACTCACCCTTTATACTTCCACATTTTTTTCCCGACCTAAATAATTTCTATTTTTCATGAAAGAGACAGAAATTAAAAAAAAAAAAAGGCTTTAATTTGTCTCTTTATTAAAATGACATATTAATATATAGAATAATAATTTGAAAAATTAATATTTTCTCTTCGTGTTTTCATATTGAAATTATATGAAAACAAAAATTAATGTGGTAAATTTTTAGTGATAATATCATACGGTGCTTTGTGGTTTTATATGTGGGGTGAAATATGCAGGGAATTTTAAAGAGTATGAGAGAAAAAGGTTGTGACGTGTCACAAAAACAAAAATTTTACCGTAAATAATTGATTATTAATTTGTATTGATACTTAAAAGTGATAATATTAACTATAAGTTATAAAGTTAATAATGTTTTGTACATTTTTACATGAAGTTTACTGGTAGAGTGTGGTATAGCCATGTCATTTACGTGGAGCAAGAAAAGGATAAGAACTCTAAATTTCCTGAATTCAGGAAAACTATAATTATATATTAGAAAACTGCTGCACCCAACAGGGTAGACAAACTAAAATTCAGAAAACTAAATAAACTTTTACGTGTTTTATAATCTATAATGATCAAAATAAATCTTTTTACCAATAGTGCCCAATTTTACCATTTCCACTAATTATATCAAATAATTATTAAGCATTTTTTTTTTTTATAAATTTTAAACCGTCCTAAAACATCATACTTTAAGTTTGTAAGCTTTCAACTACTATATACATATATATAAATATTTTAATTTAAATCGTCTGTTATATAATAAAAACTAAAAGAGGAAATATAATGAAAAACATTTACATATATATATATATATATATGCGTTACAAATAATTCTAACTTCAAACAACAAAAAACCCTATGGTATGTTATATAATAAATATTTATATAATATTATTTTTCAACTCTCTTTCTCTGCACCTTTTAATGTTATTTTATATAAATTATAAACGTTGTTATATCAAGAGAGGGATAAAAAAAAGAGAGAGAAAAGCATTTTCATTTTGTTGACTCTTGTTGTGGTTCTTCTGTTGTTTTTTTTAAATATAAAATGTTTCAGAAAATTGTTAGCGACAACCACCGCATCGCAAACCAACACTGTGGTAAACTTAATTTTTTTTTACACATACATACATACAAGCACACCGAGAGAAAGAGAGGATTTAAAATAAAATTTTACCTTTTTGTTTCTGCATGAACATTCCGTAAGATTTACATATTTAAACGAGTAGTTATTATTTTTATATATATATACAGTAAAATAATTTAAATACCTAAAACGTTTTTGTATTATATATATTATATACACATATATATTATGCACAAATGAATAAATCAGAATAATAATTACATTTTTAAGATATTTTCTAGTATAAATTTAATAATACCGTATATCTATATAGACAAAACTAAAATTCTGGTATATTTAGTTATAGTAATTTTCTATAAATTTTTATGATGATTATATGTTAAGTAATAATAATTATTATATTACTTGTATACTATATCTCATAAAATTTAAACTTATATAATTTTTTTTTTTTTACTAGACAGTAAACATCAATTTAACAACGTTATTTTTATACGTACACTCTACATAAGCTATAGAATTTAATTATTTCTTAGTATTGATAATTTAATTAACATGCATCGATTTTTTTGAAATATATATATATATATATATATATATATATATATATATATATATATATATATATCAAAGTTCATTGACTTGATATATATTTAGATCATTTAATGTTGCAAATTTTTTGTATACTAACTTAAATATAATATAAAAATGACAAACATACGTATGAAAGGCAGCTTTTAGAAAAACCTGTTTCTTAATATGTAAAAAGAATAATATGTATATTATATACTATATTATATATATATATATATATATATATATATATATATATATATATATATATATATATATATATATATATATATATATATATATATATATATATATATATATATATATATATATAATATAGTCTGTACCACCAAGGTATTATTATTTTCATTTCAATGAATATGTCTTTATATATATATATATATATATATATATATATATATATATATATATATATATATATATATATATATATATATATATATATATATATATATATATATATATATATATATATATATATATATATATATATATATATATAGGTATAGCTGCCCCTAAACTTGACCTGAAAAAGTTTCAAAATTCCCTTTTTATCTCTATTCAAAAATCTGACCTACAATAAAATTTTCTAGAATAAATACTTTTTGCTATATTATTTGGTTATTATAGGTAACATAATATGAACTGACCTTTGACTTATAAAATAGAATATTTTATTCTTTAATCTTATACTTGTCATATATATTTACAGAAATGTTAAACTATTAATTCTCTTTTTATTTTTAAAAAAAATCTTTTTTAACACGTCAAAATTTATTTATTGATATTAAATATATAAAAATTTCTATATTTTTTATTATATTTTAGAGGAATAAAATTTTATTTATGTAATTGTGAAACTGTAGAGAATATATAAGCGTAACAAATATATCCTGAAAATTGTGTATATTTTTACAGACATATCACAGTTAAAAGAGCTATAAATTTAAATTTGTTTTACGTCTATTTCGACAAACTTTTCAGGCAGGGAGATGAATATTTCAATGAATCGAGGGAAAATTATTTTCAAGGCAGGGTTATAGTTTTTCAGCCGCAAGGATGAAAAATAAGGTAGCGCCGGGAAGCGGGCTGGCAATTCAGTCGGGAGTGAGTGGCGAAAGAGAGAGTCGTGAAGAGAGGGGGTGGTTTTTGTGAGAAATGCATAGATTTTGTATGCCTCCCCTAACCTCCCCTTGCCAAACTTCCTCTCTCAACGGCTAAAGCTCAAGTCTGAAGACGGGCAGCAGTGCAGTGGAAGAGAGAAGTGCAGTCAAGTTACCACGGCGGTGCTTCACTTAGAAAATTTATTCAATTTACATCAAACAAACTATTATTCACCAATATCTATATTTCATTACATGTAAGTATTACAGTAAAAATTATCATACAGCTACATGTATGTTTTGTATAAAAACTAATTAATATATTAATTCTGTTTCAGGAGAAGCTGCCGAGCCGTCTATTGAATTGGATGCTATACTATATAATGAATGCTAAAATAAAGATATTTCCTTATCAGTTATCACCAAAGAACCCGGGGATAGATGATAAACCAGTATGTATAATTAATTTGGATCTATGTAGTTGTGATTCTTATTTCTATCAATTTTTAAAACTATGCTATTTATAATATAGAGTAAACTAACTTTCATATACAACAACAAAAAAAAAAAAAAAAAAAAATCTTAAAACATTACAAATTGATTGAAAAGCCTAAATAGAATCATGATTATTAAAATCCAAATTAATTATACGTATAATCAACGAAAATAATTTTAGCGGGAAAAAAATTTCAGTCTTGAGACTTAAAAATTATTGCTAAAAGCTAAAAATTAAGTCAGAAACCATAAAATATTTTTCCCTTCTTTACGGAAAATTTCAGCCAGCTGGCTGAATTTTCAGTCATTCAGCCGCCTGGCTGAAAATTTCCAGTCAGAAACACAATTCAGCTCAGCCCTGTCAGCCGCGCGGCTGAAAGTTTCCAGTTCGGAGTGGGTAAAAACTCTCTGTTCTTTTCTATAAATTTTTACCATCTATTTTTAACCGTGATTACAACCGAACAACGTACAATTTATATATAAATTAAATACAAAATTTCTATATACCGATACAAATTGAAAACAATTACATTTAAAATTAAAATATTGCATAAAGATTTTAACCTTTTTCAGTATACGTATATATATATATATATATATATATATATATATATATATATATATATATACACTCTTTAGTCACTTGAATATATGGACAGACTAATTTTTTTCACCTGTATAAAAATTGCCTCAAGGATGTTAAACTAAATCGGAATTCATAAAAAGAGATTCTACTATTCACTACCTGTTACCATTCAAATATATTTTATATATATGTATAAAGAAAATTAATTAATTTCAAATTAAACGTCACACATTTTCTATCATAAAACAAGTATAAAATTTCCAGTTTATAACATTTTATAAAGAATTTTAATTAATTATTATAATATCATCTTGTATGTTATAAAGTGTTTTATGGATTAAAATATATTTAAATGTTAATTTAATGGAAATTATATGAAATTGATTATTATTGCGTATTAAGCAAGATTTGATAACTTTTTGAAAGTATATATATTAGAGAAAAGAAAATTCACATATATTGCTATATAGAAAAAACTTCCACAAAATTGACCTTTATTAATTTTTTTTTTAAATTAAAAGTGTTTTAGCAGTTATATTTCCATACTCCATCTGTTTTAGTAATATTTTTCCATACCCACATGCCCTTCAAAAACAATATTCAGATATATTTTTTTTTACCTTTATAAAACTATTTATGATTTTTTTTTTTAATATATAGTATAATATCAAAATTCGATGATCAAAGTCGATCAGAAGGTGCCGAAGAAAAATGTTTCAAGGTTCTTTTGGACACAGCATGTCGCAATTGGCCATTCTTTTGTTAGGCCAACAATGGCGCTCAAACAAGTCTAAAGGTGTCAACGTACTGACCACTCATTAAAAAAAATTAGTTTAACATAATATATAAAAAAAAATGGCTCGTGCAATTACTTTTAATATAACACAAAACCAATCTAACAACTTTTTTTTCTTTTAAACAAAATTTATTATACAAAATTATTAACTTTTTGTAAAATGACATTTAAAATAATATAATATAATACTATCATAATATATTGCAATTAAAATAAAAATAAAACTATACACAATACATTTTAGTTTAATATAATTAACATAAGATAATTATATTTTTAAATTTATCATGTGGTTATGTTATATTATAAATATTTGTGGCTATATAATTAATTTTTGTTCATGATGAAATTAAATTAGCACTACTTTTTCACCTTTAGTGCGTTCATTATTTTTAGCCGGTTCTTTTTGAACTTAATGATTATTTAGTATATAAGTTTAAAAAAAAATCATAATTTTTACTTCCTATATATACGATTGAAAAATAATAATTACATAATATATAATTATATTAAAAAAAAAAAAGTTCAACAACATATTTCTTAAAAATTATAATTTTACATGATATAATTGATCATTTTTAAGTTAAGTATAATTTTCATCGAACTGCAATTTTTTTCAACTTGATTTTTGGTCTCATTAATTTCTACTTAAACTTGTTATTATTATTTTATGAAGTAAGTTAAATATTAAAAAAAAAAAAAAATGTTGAGTTTCAATGTAAAATGCTACTGACTACGCCTATAAATTTATATTATATATCACATTTCATTATCATGATAATTACATTGCCATAACATAATATGATGAGAGTATCTGTATGGTTTAAAAATTACCTATACTTTAAGACATAACATGTATACTTATAGAGTACATTTTTATTTTAAATAATAATTTGTATACATTTCAGATACAAACGATTTACAACAGAAATCTTGTAATTTTGAGTATCGCGTAATATATCGTACTTGTATTGCAGTAATAAGATTTAATTGTCTTGAGCTATAACCAATCACAAACTACTATTTTTTTTTGTTATTTCAAAGTTAATGTATATTATGTAGTTTTTGTATTTTCACTTCCTAATAATTTGGAAAGCTTTAATACAAGGAAAAAAATAACCCGTTAAAATGATTTCTATTAAAATTTATATAATATTTTTGCACTTTTAACTTTTTTTTTTTTTTTTTGGTAATAACAAATTTCTAAAAGTTGTAAACGCACATGAGCTAATTATTAGTTATAACAGGTCACTTTTTTATGATTCTTCATACCAAACACTATACTTAAACATGTTTTTTTTTCTATCTATAAATTTGTTATTATCAATCCACTTTTTTAAATAATAGTAAAATAGAACTTTATTTAAGGCACATAAGGGGCTTTTATAACCCTACATTACATGAACCCTGGCCATAACATATGCAAATATAATTATTAATTATACTAATTTAACATCAAATTTTAACATAAAATACAACATGAAAAGCTACCAACTTTTAGGTGGCCTGGACCACATTATTGAAATTTACAGAAATTTACATTAGCTGCTATATAATAAAAGCATTAAAAATACAAAAATCTAAGAGACTTTGATTCTTTTAAAGTAAATCCTATATATAATTTCCACAAGTTTTAAGAAAGAAAGAAAAGAAATCGAGCTTCTGTTTCTATCAAAATTATATAGTAACTTATATTCCTATTAAAATTATACAGTTACAAATTTGAAACTTTTTTAAGACCTGATTTTCAGACACACACATACAAAAGTTAAGTCAACTAACTTTTATTTGTAAAACCAAACCAATAAAATAAAATGATAAAAAATTACAAACATAAATTA
This sequence comes from Ecdyonurus torrentis, assembly GCA_949318235.1. Taxonomy (NCBI): domain Eukaryota; kingdom Metazoa; phylum Arthropoda; class Insecta; order Ephemeroptera; family Heptageniidae; genus Ecdyonurus; species Ecdyonurus torrentis. Next base: position 47,233,249 of record OX439130.1, read on the forward strand.
AAAATATATTCTAAAAAAATTGATATTTCCTTTAATTAAAGTTTTATATAATATAAAAAAAAAACTTTGAGAATATGTATAGTAATAAAAAAACACAACAAATATAAAAGAAGCTAGAGTGTAATTATTATTGGAGCTTCTGTACTATAATAAAAACAACGACGATGAAAAAGAAAAAAAAGCGAAGGGCTTTTGGTCGGTGCGTGTTGTAGCAAACCTCACAGGGTAATTATACAGAAGCTAAGAAACACTACTTCAAACTACTACTGCTCTTTTGGTTTGCCTCTTTTTTTTTTTTTTTTTTTTTTAGAATAATAATTTTCAAACTTGAAGTAAGAAAAACCCTCCTATATCTCTTAAAAAATATATTATATAGTGACAGGACCCTATATAATATACAAAACAACAATTTTTTATTACATTAAAATAACATTCTTTTATACACCTGGTCAAAAAAAAAAAAAAAAAAATCATTTATAAAAAACAAAAGAAAAGGGGGAGGGTTATTTAGCTGAGATTTAAAGCTACTGTTACATAATGATTTATTTTAAAATTACTTTATAATTTTTATATTTTAAACATTCTGTCATAAACAATATAGAAGAATATACATTAAAAAAACAAACATATTTCTAATCAACATGTAAAAATACTGTGTTTAAAAACACGTATTCTACAAAAAGATGTTGTTTATAATAATAATATACTATTGAATAATGTAAAAAATAAACATCAGAAACAGAATGACAACAAATAATTATTCTTAACATTTTCTGTGTAGGTTGTTAAAAAAATATCAACAATGCAAATAAGTTAACTCATAATATAATGCACAGTACACAGCAATGTACGTGAACAGCAGCTGCATTCATTATATGTGCATGTATAGTTTTAAAATTGATTGAAACACCAATGTCAAATCTTGTACGTGTTTTAAAATATTTATATATATTATATTTCTTTACTAGTTGTTGTTTTTAATTCTGTAACTATTTAAGCACGCTATCAAAACGGAAGGTCAAAAAATTAACGGAATATCAAATTAAGAGATTAACATAATAAATTGCGTTTTTTTGTATATATATATATATATTTTTTTTTGTATACTACTTAAGAAATATTTTTTAACAACAGAAATAAAAAAATAAAAAATTCTATATAGGTCTAATTTTAAAGCATTCAATAGTTAATGCAAATTTCAAGTTAAGTTTTTACTATAAATATATTAAATAAGAGAAAAATCGTTAAGTCATACATCTAAACGTTCTCATTTTGTTGGTCAAAAAGAAAAAAAAAAGTATAAAAAGTTTCGTAATGAAGACTTAAAGTGGTTTGAAGAGATTTTAAATAAGTACTGTGAGAAATATAAACATTAGAACCACTTGACACGAAGTATGGAAATATACAGTCAGAATAACAGTATAATACAAGTCGATCATATTAATAGATAAAATACGACTAATCGATAATTCTATAGTTATAGTATGACTATGATATAATAAACTGTATAATTACTTATTGATTCCTTTATATATTATTTAAGCAGAATATATAATTCAACAATTCTTATAATTTAAATAATATCAATATTTAGTATCAAAAAGTACTAATTTGTTTTAATATACTATATATAATAGCGGTTTATATAAGTAAAACTTGTTTATATGGGGTCTAGTTTTCTATAATTATATACAATACAAAATGTACTTTGTTTAATAGTTCAGTATATAACAACATTTTCTTCTTTTTAATATGCTATAAAGTAATAAAATAAATAGATGGTATAATAAACAGTTCATTTTGTATAAATGTCATCGCAAATCTAATAATTTTCTGTATTTTTTTATTTTTATTTTTCCCTCCCTAAAGGCTTTAAAAAAATAACTATATATAGAAATCAATGTTGCAGTAATGTGTACTTTTATATTATAACATTTAAAAGTGTAAATTTTAATAATACGAGTATGCTTAGCATATAATAAAAATGTCATTTTCTTCAATGTATATTCTGTATTTTATTGAATTGTAAAAGAAAATTAATGTTATAGTTACGTAGAAACAAACACAAAGTAATATAAATTGTAATTGCAGAATATTTAAATAAATTATCGTGTTTGAAAGTTGCAGAATATAGTTCAAAATTCATAAGATTTTATGCTCATAAACGTATATATATTATATAAAAAAATTGAAGTGGTACAATGAATGAAAATCATACACGTGTACTTTATTAACGCGTAATCTAAAGAAATAATCCAACAGGAAAAAAAAATAATGTTATACATTACGTAATATATTTGACTAAAAAGAGTATTAAATTTTTTATGTATTATATATGTTCTTATTATACAATAATAATAATTTTTTTTTATAGATATACCTATATACTGAAAGTAATTTGTAAGTTGGATAAAATATTCAAAGATAGAGAGAGAGAGAGAGAGAGAGAGAGAGAGAGTAATTTTTCACATTTTAATTGAGTGATGTGACAGAAATTTAATTATCTTCCTCCCTCCTAACCACTTTTGCAAGCCAATCACATGTTGTTGTGTTTTTTTTTTTCAAAGATTATATTTTATATTTTGCAAGTTACATTATAAAAGATTGCAATAGATTGAATGAATATAAATAGAGCTATATAGTATATATTAGAGAAAGTATATTATATATTATAATATATAAGTATGCAATGTTTTTATATAATCTGCAAATATTTATTACTACTATAAAAATTATTTAATTGATATATAAATGAATAGAACTTTATATACTTTCACTTTATAAACTTTTTTTTCTTCTATAATATATAAAAAACAAAATTAAAATCTGTGTATCATCATTATATGAAAACATATATAGTGAAAGATTATAAACTGTTGAATGACAAATATATATTAAAGGTATGCTTAAATAATTTTTTAATTATTAAAAAAAAAATGCAATATGAAAATAAAATTAAAAACATGATTGTACTATATACGCTGTCATATGTGTGTATTTATATCAAAATTTTATAGTTCCCCTCTACATTCTAGACGAGTTTAACATTCCTCTCACTCGCTGAAAAGTATAAAATGAAATCAATATTAAATTATTTTATATATATATAGCTTTTTGTTGTTTGATAAAATAATTATTAATTGTAAAAAAAAAAAAAAAAAAGAAGCTTGTTCGTGTTATTTTATATTATAATAAAAGCGTGCAGATTTATCATTATTTTGTATAAATTCCAACATGCATGATTAGCATGCTGCGTGTTTTTGTATGTGACAATATTTAATAGTTTTATTATAAACATAAAATAGATTTTTCATAAAAATATGAAAATATTTGTACATAATATATATATTTTTTACTTCATATATTTTGTATAAAATACAAAAGATTCTGTAATTCAATATTATTTAGTAAGCTTTATAAATATATAATATTTATGATCACTTTTGTGTATAGAATTTATTAACAAATTTTTTTTCTTTTTCAATTATTGTTCCGGTAGTTATACAATTTATTCATATATATACTTGAAAGTTCTTGCGGCTAAAGTTAGTGTCAGCTGGAGGCTCTAACAAAAGGTCAAGGTTTGCGATGGTTATTGCTCACACCTTCATCCCATCTATACACTGCAAGTATAGAGTTGTGATTTATACAAATATACCTCGAACTCTAGCCTTAGTGTGGGCTAACAACCTTACTTACAAACAAATCAAATATCACTTTCATTCAAACACGTTTATAAAAAATAATAATAATAATAAAAATCTTCTTTCTATCCTTAATATTTCCATTGTCTTCACCAATTTTTTTTTATCATTTTAATAAAAGTTCCGTTTTTTTTTTTTGTTTTTTGTTTTTTGTAAAGTCAGCAAAAGTATATTAAAGTGGAAAAAAATCTGTCAGCAAATTTTTTGAAAAATCTTGGCAATATTCCACATTTAAATTCAGTTTTCTTCTCTTAAAATATAACATAAAAATATATTTAAAGTTTTTTTTTTATTTTTTTGCAAATATTTTAGTAAATTTAGGGCAAATTTTTGCATGATGTCATCACAGTAAGAAGCAGAAAAAGTTTAAGCACACACCTTATACACACTATATTATAGGATTAAAACTGTGTAAAAAAATATACGATGTCCGCATAGAGTTGGTTCATTTCAAACCAAGGTAATAAAGTTAAGTCGTTCTTTTTTTTATGCTGATTGAGTCTTCTCTATCAAGAAAAATATTCAACACAAATATCTTTATGTTAAAATATTTGCCAATTTGATTATAACAGCAAAACAGAAAAGGTCTTTATTTATACATAATATTATATTTTTTATCAAAATCATTTATGTTGTAATAAATTTAAATTTAATCTATTCAAACTACAAAAATGTTTTTTTGACATCACTATAAAATAAATAAAGAACTAATATAGGTTTATTTTTTTCTTTAAAACGAAATCCAATAAAATATTGATTAAAACGATTGAAAATAAAACTAATTTATACTTAAATTAATGCATTTTTTTTAACTTTCAAAAACTCTTGCAACATTTTATATATATTTCTACCAATGTGTTATACATAAAAGTAAGTATTTTTTAATGTTTTATTTTGTATCAAGTTGTCTATTATCACAACAAGCTTTCTAAATGTATATAAGTTAGTATATGCATTGACATTACTATAGACATAAATTAAGACATTTCAACAAGAGGCTGCATGCAATATAGTTCTTTTTTTTTTTTTCGATTGGCATCAACGCTACATTTTAATATACTATATAAAATTGTTAAACCTAGGGAAACGATCAATCACTGTGTATAAATATACTCGCTTTCCCTGACTCAGTTTGCTTTGTTCTCATGACTTTTTTATTTCTGTATAAATGACATTTTTCTTGGTGTCATATCAAACTATAATTTCACATCAATTTACTAGAAAATAATACAAATTTTACTGATAGAATTAAAACAAAAATATCTAAACAAAAATATCTAATTAAAGGTGACTCAATGTTAATGTTTGAGAATAAAGTATTTACATTGTTTTAGAATTAACCTTAAAGATCATCGAACTAACATAATATGTATACAATTGTACCATTATTTTCTATATTATACACCTGTCGTGACGTCATAATCGATGACGTCATAAAATGATCATAATCTCACACTTATTGATAGTGTCTTTATGGTCATCACATTGTATATAAGCAAATTGTTTAATGCATAATAATAATAATTCATTTCAGAAAAAAAAAACTTTATATTATTCCAAGTCTTTTTTCTATGCTAATATTTTTATAGAATAAAGTTAACTATATATTATATTATTATACAATGCATTATGTTAATATAACTTAATTGAATACGTCTTTATTTTATATTGATATTTATCAATATTTTTTTTATTACATTACACACTTAATATTATTTATAATATAATAAAGAAATTACAATAAAAAAAATATTTACCTTGATTATTCTTTTATAGTGTTAATTATGAATGAAAAATAAAATCATTAAAAAAATTTTTTATGATCGAAGAAAAAAATTTGTAATGATACGATGTCTCATCTTTGAATAAAAGTCATATATAATATACTTCAAAGAACTTATATATTTTTACTGCTATATGCATTATACGATGCATTATTATTTTCATTCTATTTGACACGTATATCCTTGACGATAGCATAAATTGTAATATATTTGCAATTTGTCACACCGATTGTCTCATAACGTATAGTGTCATAAATTTGCACTTTATGCAATTTTATAATAAAAATATATACATACACATATAAAGGTCAATTTCCCATTAAGAAAAATGAAACGGTAAAATCAAAATTGTGCTTCATCGATATGTCAAATCTTATAAAATTTTCTATATATTTTATTTCAACATATTTTTTATTATTATTTTTTTTTTTGTGAATTTTTATGCAGAGGTGTAGTATAAGAAGGCGACTGACCTCAAATAAAAAATAAAAAACAAAAAACAGTAGGAGGTCAATATTAAATAGACTTATTCACAATAATAAATAGTTTATTTTTTTATATACATATTATTAATAATAACAGTTTTTTCTTTCATTTTGGTATACAACTAACGGCTTGAAAAAAAAAGTGTGAATATAACGCTTGATAACAATAAAAAATATAGTTTTTCAATATAATAATAATAAACGAAATAAAACGTCATATAAAAATCTCTATCATTTGCTCGTTCTCTCTTTGATTTTGAATGCTTGTCGACTGTTAGATTTTTTTTTCATATATGTATAACGTTTTTATGAGGGAGGGAATAATGAGCTTTTGACAAGACTGTTTGTGGGGTGTTTGGAGAGCGAGCTTGCCTATTATGTCATATTGTACACCAAAAGGGGGCTATGTATGTTGTTTGGTGTGTGGGGGGGGGGGGGGGGATATATCTCTCTTGTAACACGAGCCATGTGTGTGGGGAGAATAAATAATAATAAAAAAAATACATATCTCATATTGCAAGGTTTGCGAATCAATTTTATAATATCGATTTTATTACATGAGCTAGGAAATTGGGTTACGATAACATATTCTAAAAAAATAAAAATAAAAATTAAAAAAATAAAAATTATTTTGATTATTTTATTATCTAATGAGGAAATTGGTTTAATTTTTAAAAATCTTTCCAAAAAGTTGTAAAAAAAATAATAATTTTTTACATCGTTAAAAATAAAGAGTTAATATTTTTCCATCATAATAATATATAGTATATAAAATAAAGTCAATAAAGAATGGAATTTATTAAAGGAATTTTCATTGATAATATACATCAAATAAAAACATTACTTTCTTTATATATATATATATATATATATATATATATAACACTAAAGAATTTTCTAATAATGTTGCTTTTGCTTTTAGTTATTTAAATTGAAATTTAAGAGAACAAGATTATGATTTTTTTTTTATTCATCTTCTTCTTCTTTTTGGATGTATATTTAAAACATGCTGTACAACAGTAAAAAAATTATCATTATCACTGCAGCCATAAGCTTTCTCATTATTTTAAATAAATGTTCTCTAACTTTACAGCTAATGAAATAAAAATATATAATTTATTATTCTTAAAATATAAAGATCAATCTTTTTTTTTTTTTTTTTTTTCTTTCAATGATTGGCTTTAAAGAAAAAAAAAATTGATAGTAATTCAAAAACATACAAAAAAGCATATAAGTCTTCTTTTAACCATAACAAAGTAACTTAAAGTAACAACTTATATAATAAGTAATCCAATTAAGTGTACATAATATACAGTCGTGAGATTCCCGTTATGGTGGTAGCTTGTTTTACTTGAATTAAATAACACATAAAAGATTTAAAAAATTTGTTGTGTCCATAAGATTTACTGCAAATTTATGCTATTGAAAAAAAATAAAAATTGACAAGCGGTCTTTTTTTCTTTTATCACAATACTATATAGTGCAGTTTAGTTGCTTTTAAAATGAAATAGAATTTTAATTATATAGAAATAGAAACTATGTCTATTATTAATTTTCTTTAAAATTAAATTTATGATATACGAGCGAAAACATTTTAATTTTTTGTCTTTTAATTACCTACAGTAATATATTACATATATTATAAAACAAAAATTGTTCCAAGTTTCATTTTTAATATTTTTGCAGTAAATTTTTTAAATTTAAATTCAATGTATAAAATTCTGAAATATTAATCATGCAATGATTTAAAAACGTGATAATGTCTTTAAAACAAATTATTTTGATACCTTCCTAACGTGTCCAATATTTTAAAATGTCCGAATATATTTAACTACTTCAAAGTACCATACTTTTTATTATATACATACAAATATATATAATATGAAAATGATACCATAATAAAATATACAAAATATATATACCTGTTTAATAATAATTTGATAAATAACATCTTATATGATTGTTATCAAAATGCGGCATCTATCATGAAATAAAAAAAAATGTGTGTATTTTTTTCTTTTTATTTTACTCAAGACACTAAGTTTAGATTTATTTCTACAAACACCTTGCATGTACAGTTATAGAGAAAAAAAAAGAAGAACCTTAGAAATATACAAACTTACACTGTTAAAATAAATTTAAATATTTTGTATATTTTCTAAAATAAAAATAATTCTTCTTTTTTAAAAAAAATGATTTATTCTTTACTAGTTAAACATGCAACACTTTTCTTCCTTTTTATATTCTTTTACAACGTTGTATTTTTTTTAAACATGTTTAAATTCTAATAAATAAAATTTCTTTTTCTATTTTTTATATTAGTGTTAAAAATATATGTAAGGATGACACATAGTAGTAAATTGTAAAAAAAAAAAAAAAAAAAAAAAAAAAAAAAAAAAAAAAAAAAGTTGAGTAAGAATATTCAAGAAATTTATATATATATATATATATAAGAAAAAGTGTTTTTAAAGACATTAAAAACTAACTGTGAAAATTACAATGAATAATGTTAAATATAATTAAAATTCTAAAAAATAAAAAAAGTATTACAATTCAATTTGATTTCATGTAATATGTATATTATATAATGAATGAATATTCATACACACAAAAAGACAAAACAAGTATAAAAATACTAGTTCAACATTTTGTTTTAAATATATATATCTAGACATAATGAGGATGTTTTATGTATAAAATTGCTTAAGGTGGTTAAATGACCCTGACTTTAACCTTTTAGAGCCACGTGGCTCATGACCCTACCCGGTCCGGCTTCGATACCCTAAGGGCACAAAAATCTCACGGTATAAATGAATAAAAAAAATATAATATAACCTTTACACTTCCGCCCACTATAGAAACAATAACACTGCTAATATAAAATTAATTTGAAGTCAATATTTTATTTGTAAGAAAATAAAAGATAAATATCTTTTTCTGCAATATACTCAATGAAAATAATAATAAAATTATTAATATTTTTCTTCATATAAACCGTTATAGTACCTATATATGTGTATATATAAACGTTATTTAATTGCTTTCTTATTTAAAATAGCAATATTTGTCTTAATATTAAAGATATTTTTTTAGGGTCTTGTAAATATATTGAATGATATTAAATAAAAAAAATTTAAGTGCGATATAAAAATAATAATTGTATATACACATTTATGAAATGAAAAATTAGCACTTATTTTAATAATATTTACATATTTTATTATTAAGTACTGTACAAGCAGTAATTCATATAAAATTACTAGTCTTTGATTATTACTGAAATAAATAATAATAAAATATTTTTTTGAAGTTTTCATGGTATATAAAAAATTTCTTGTTTAGCCCACGACCCTTATATACTGTCTGGCTAAGAAGGAAAAGTTTCTGTACCAATTAAAACTTTTTTTTCTCCACCTCTCTCTTTAAACTTTCTTTATATACATTTTTTTTTTTATAAACGCTTTATGAAGGAAAAAAAATCCCTTATACTTTCTTTAAAAATCTACTCCAAAAATCTTTATGCAATATACATAAACGTATGTACAGCAATGTACTTTGAGGGGAGATGAATTCAATATAAAAAGATGATTGAATGATGTTACATTTACCTATACACATATAAAAATCGATGAAATTGAATAAAAAAAAATGATAAAAAAAAAAAAGTTTAGTGGTTGATCTTTTGCATAAACGATGGAATCTTTACAAACAAGGCTATAGTGAAAAACTTTTTTACATCTTTTTGTTTTTAGCATAGAATTTTTAATATAAAAAAATATGTGACGAAAGCTTTTATTTTGTTACGGAGAATCAATTACAAATTGAGACAAACCGACAAAAAAAATATTAACACCTTACAAAAATAACAATGATCTATTCATCAAAATTCTGTATTTGGAAATCTATAACTTTTGAACCTTTCAAGACCTTGTCACTTTGTATATTATGGACCTCCCAAATAGTTTTTTCTTAAATATTTATATGTCAATTCATATATTATTGTGAGAATCACATACCACATTATATATAGAAAAAAAAATGAAAATCAACCTCAGTGCAGTGGCTTACCACATACATAATATTGCAAAAGTATTTTCTATTTTCCTAAATTATATTATAGAATTTCAAATACTTTAATATTTTGTTTAATATTATATTTATATAAAAAAAATGTATTAAATAATATTTATTTCTCACAGAGTATTAAATTTATTATGAAATGTAATATTACTTTGATCTATCTATATAATTTTTTTTCTCATTAATATAAAATTTGACTTTTTTTTTGTTTTCAATATTATAAGAGACATTAAAAGAAATACAAAAATATATTTGTCTGCGGTTACAGAATGAAGTATAAACGTGAGAAGCTGTAAAAGCAAAATGTAAATTTGTTTTACATCAGAAAATAATAATAATATAAAATGTATATAATAATATGAAGAATTTTTTTTAACGCAAACAAACTTTTATATACTTTATTTAGCAAGTACATGCTAGATTTACCGTACACTTACGCATTTAAATTTCATTTATTTGTTTTATTTTATAATTCATATAAGAGCACACGGTAAAAAAAAAATGCATGATAATAATTACATTATACAGTCAGATTTTCAGTAATATCTCATTATTACATCTTAATTTTAGCGGCATATATAATGCATATTACACTGTACTGCAGTTTCATATAAGTAAGATATATTTTACAATTATTATATAAAATTCCAAAAAATTGTATCATTAATGTTATATGATATAAATTCTCAATATAAATTACTTAATTTCTTTTATCCGTGCAGAAATATTATATTTATTTATGTCACGATTTTAAATATATAAAAAAAAATCTTATGTGTTCAATGAATTGAAATAAATGAACTATTATAGAATCGTGATAAATATATTTCATTATTATATTTTTTTTTCACTGCATAATAATATAAAAGATATATAGCCACGCGCCTATTCATTTTGTTAGTATTTAAAAAAAAAATCAAATATAATACCGCAAAACCACGTTTACTTTTTTTTTTCTTTTCTTATATAAAACCGTGATCGTCACGGTTTATGTGGTACATGAAATAAAAAATATATATTTATATATATACGTAAGCAGTGTGCCTCGTGGCTCTCTTAATATAAAAATCTTGTCTTATTGCAAATAGTTATCATGCATCATAATTTGCGAAAATATTTCTACTAGCAGAAACTCTTATATATATTTTAAAAATATAATGATGAAAGAATTTATGTATAAAAATAGGTAAAGAAACAAGTTATTTTTAATCAATTACTTTAAAATATATACAAATTTATTATATTATAAAGTATGTTATAAGTAACTGATAGATTTTTTTTATCATCGTATATGTTAAAAGTTTTAAATAAATTAAAATGTTTAAAAGAAATTTTCTTACCTGATTGTCATCAACGCTTGAGAGTGCATTATGAAGAACCAAAGGATCTTGACCATCCAAGCCAGGGTGTCCAGAAGGCACCAAGACGTCTGGTCGGCGAACACCGTAGTCACCACGTCTGTTAGACTCGAACGAGTAAGCCGCCGCAGGGTGCATGTTAGCGGCCTGCAAATATAAAAAATAAAACATAAGAATAATTTCTTACACTGAAAATATTTTGTAATAATATTACACTGCTTCGTATAATTAATATATAGAAAAAACTATCAAGTAAAAAAAAAAAAAAAAGTATTTCGAAAACAGTATATAGTAAATGACTGAACATTATATTACAACTCATAATGAAAAAAAAAAAACATAAGTACAGCTATGAACAAAGAAAATTAGAATTTTAAAATTCTAAAATCCATTAGAATCGTATAGTTTTAAAACTATAATATGTAATAATACGAAAACGAGATTTGATTTAAGGATGGATATCAATCACTGAGATTAATGAATTATCGCTTTTTGATTTCTTATATATGAAAGTTTTCAAAAGAAAAGTTTGAAATTCTCATTTTAAACTTTTCATACTTGAAGTCTTATAAGGTATCTAATTACAACTTTTTTTTTACTATACAGCTACATTGTATTATAATTATCTTTGTTATATCATTTCAATTTATTATGATGACGATTTAATTTATAAAAAGAATAATCTCCATTATCTATCTTTAAGATACTGAATATATAATCAATATATATATATATATATATATATATATATATATATATATATATATATATATATATATATATATATATATATATATATATATATATACACATTTTGCAGTGTAACTGATCAAAATGATGTATGCGTAAAACAAATTATGTATATTTTTTTTTACTTGTCCGCCAACGCATTATAATAAAACTTATAATATGCTTTTGACATGTACAGAAAAATTATAAAATAAAAAGGTGCAAATCAAAAGTATGAACATAACACACATTAAATATACAGGTGTTGTTATAATATATAATAATCATAATAATTTATTTATTATTATAATAACTATCATTAATGTATATAAAATATATGTGATATAATTAATACTAAGTACTTTTATATAACTATCAAATATCACCACATAATATAAAATATTATATAAAATTAATTATTATTAAAAAATTGGATAATAAATTTGATTCTTATATTTTATTCATCATATATATCTATAAATATTGGATAATTTATATTTCTCTTCTAATGATTTTGATATATAAATTATCATTTATCTTTAAAGAATAATTTCTTGTTACTTAATTAAATAACAGAGATATAATTTTTTTTAAATAAAACTGTTGAATTTAAAATAAAAAAATAAAAGTATATATATTTTTTTTCAATATCATATTTTGATTTAAATTACGCCTTAGGATTTTATGCATAAATATTTTGATTTAGTGGGAAGGAAATTAGTTTGACATCCGGTGCACAAGGTTGTTGATCTCTAAAAAAATATACATATAATAAAAATCATGATGACTTTAATTGATATTCACATGTTTTTTTTTATTCATAATAACAAAATTAAATGATTATGTAAATTGTTTTTTACCTAAAAATTTTACGAACAAGCTTATGAATGATACAGTTAATATGATAAAATATAGAATAAAATTATTTTCATCATGTAAACCAATGAAGGAACACGCCTAATTTTTTTTTTTAATATTTATAGATAATTATCGCATTTAAAACAAGATCAAAAACATAAGAAATAAGTTTCTATATGGCCAATTTAATATTTATATTAAAATTTAATTTTTAAACATTTTTTAAAAGTATAATCATGAAATGTAAATATAAACTGATCTATAACAAATTGAGGATTATATATAGGGTATTTTATATATATTATATAAACTTAAAAAAAAACATGTGTAGTTTTTCAGTATGACATTTTTATTACAAACTTTAAATTTGAAATCATAAAAATTTCTCCCACTTAAAAAAAAAAAAGTTTAAAAATTAGAGATTTTATTTTAAAGATGCGTATAGGTAGAAAAAAAAAAACACAAAAACTTTAAACTAAATTTTTTACGGAGACGTCAACATTTTATGTCAATTGTTATGGGCGTTCTCCGTTGTTTTTTTGAAAACTTTTTTTAAGAGAGAAAGAGACAGAGAGAGAATACGATAAGAACGAATCAAGGTACGCCCTCAGCATCGGCCACGTTTTTTTAGGGACTGCAGATGATATAAAGATATATATAAAAAAAAAAAAAAAACAGGAAAGCTGAGAACTTTTACAATATAAAGAAAGAAATAAAAAATATCAACAATAATTTTTATGTATAAGTATAATAAAATATTTTAATTTGTTACTACATAAATTATAGAAAATAAGATATACATATAATTTATATTATTTGTTTGGGAGTTTAAAATATGTTTAAATATGATTGCATGCAGTTTTATATTACTAACACAAGTTGAGTATTTTTATTTTTTTATTTTTTTGTTATACAGAGTGAGTGTATTATGACGATGTTGTGCAAAACTCTCGAGAATTGCAATTTTCCACTTTTCTCCTCTCGCGTTTTTTAGAGAGTGAGAAGAGAATAGAGTGTGAGAATGAAACCAGCTGGCTACTGCCTCAAAAGGCAATAATGAACGCGAAACCAAGAGATTGGGCGCCTTGTTCGGTGATACTCAAGAGTAGTTTAGGCCTCTTCAGTGAGCGAATATTTGAGCCAAGTCAACACATCATCATTATCATGCCAGCTAACTTGTCATATCAACAAAAAAAAAGTTACTTTTTATTGATGAAAAAAAAGGGGGAATTCTTTCATTATTATTCGTAAAATTATTTAAAAAATAAAATAGTATAAAAAGAAGAATTGGAATTTTTGTGTTTTGCATTTACATAATTCTACGTTGGTGTCTAGATAAAGTAAGTTTATAGAGTTTTTTAAATAAGAGAGAGAGAGAGAGAGAGAGAGAGAGAGAGAGAGAGAGAGAGAGAGAGAGAGAGAGAGAGAGAGAGAGAGAGAGAGAGAGAGAGAACTACAACCAAAAGGACGTGATTAACATATATCAGCAGTTCCGTTACTATTAAATAAAAATAGTTGATTAATTCTATACTAAAACGACAAAAAATTAAAAATTTCAAGGTTTTAAATATAAAGATTATTTCCTTTAAAAAAAATTATACAATAATTTATTAAATGCACTCTTTTTTAGCAACAAAAAAAAGCATAGTTTTTAAGTTGACAAGAGATTATACTGCAACATTTCAACATTTATGTTATTTTCTTACATATTTCAAGTTAAATATTAAAATAAATCACTTCCCTTTTTTTATATATAGAAAATAAAAATATATTATACATAGTTTTATGTTAACTTTATGTTGTATATGACATAAAAAATAAAAATAATGTCTTACATTGTAAATTGTATGCTTTTGACACCTGCATATAACAGATCTCATCTCTTTTAAGTTATATATAAAAAATATATAGAATATTTAAATAATATTATGCATGTATAATAGTCTTTTTTTATTCTTAGTAAACTTCAAAACTAGTTTTATCATAAATTAATATATATATTGAGATCATACTTAGCTAAAAATATTAAACATACGATAATTTTTATTTTAAATCATATATAAAATCAGTAAAATATCTTATAAACAGCATGAAATTTGATTATGTATTATTTAAATAATTTTATTATATATATTTTGAAATTATAATCTACATTGCAATCTAAACTGACGTCATATAATTTTCATAGTACTGTACTTAAAAAAATAAATTATAATATCAGTTTTATACAAACACGTTTTTTGAACTCAATAACAAAACAAATTGTTAAAGTAAAGTATAAATTAGATTTTTTTCTTTTTGAAATTATATTACGCACGTGTTAAAGATATATATGTATGCATTATGTTCAAATATGGTAAATAATATTGTTATTTGTATATTATAGTGTTGATATAATAATAGAAGGTAAATTGCTTGCAAGACTCTTGATTGCTTAGGTAATATAATATACCCTTTTATATTATACTTTATGTATGTAATCAGCTACTTTTCACACTTTCTCTCTCTCTCTCTCTCTCTCTCTCTCTTATTCTTTCTACTGTGTGTAACGTTTTTCAAAAAAATAAATACAATATCTTCAATTGCAGTTAATTTTAAAACTATAGAAAAAATATTGACCATAGTTTATTATAGATAATTTCTTTCACTTGTTTTATATAAGATTGATATAACTTTCTATATGTTATTTATAACGTTAATTCTATATTATAAATATATATGTATATATAATTTTTTTTTACCTATAATTGGACTTCTTTATCTTTTATATGTAAGAGTACAAAGGTCGTATTTATAATATATGCAACAAGTCAAAAGGAGGTAGTTTTTATAATATGTGCATGTGTGTTTATATAGGATAAAGATGATGCTAATATTATATATATGTACGTAATCACGTTATGTATACTGTATGTCAGTTATATTTTATTTTATACGTCGGAAAGTAAATTAAAATAGTTGCAACTATATAAAGTGAAATGTAATTTATTTTTTTTTTACAATTGAACTATTTTTTTTATTAAGAATTGTTATTATTATTATTTTGTCTTGTAACTAATAAGTTGTGCAATGAAAAAAAAAATAATAAAAAAAAAAAAAATTTAAAGTTTAAAGTTTAAATTTATATTATCAAGTTGTATGTTTTTGTTATGAAGTTTTAAAATCTAAAAATTGAGCTGAATATTAATTAACGTAACTTGTGACACTACATGCACTCATGACGTCACGTCACGTTACGTGTGTCATAAAACAAACATACGAGATGTAGAGACAGGTGTGCAGTATACAGTACAGTATATAATATGTGTATACCATACGTTTGTTTAGCATTCTGACATATTAGAATGACATACCAAGGATGAAATCTTGACAACGAATTAAGTCAACTTGTCACACCTAATTAATTCAAAACACATATACTGTATGTGTACATGTAAAATATAAAAACAGAGATAAAGATAATTTTAATTAGAAAAAAATATAATAAAGTATCCTAAATAGATTTGAAATACCACCCGCACAACAAATCTGTTGCAATTGTTGCATATAATACAGGGTTTTTTGATTTTTTTTTTTAGAAGGGTAAAAAAAAAAAAAAAAGTATCTTCGAAGGGAGTTTGTTATTGCATTATACATAAAATAGGGTGGTAAGTAGAAAGTAGGGGAGAATGAGAATGAAAGATTCACGGAATGCCAGTTACGATAGCGGTCTTGAAAAAGAGAGAAGAGAAGAAGGGGTGGTTGAATTTCGATTGAAGCTAGAGGGCGAGTTTTTACTAAGAAAATATCTAGCTAAGAGGCAGGATGGAATGTTTAAGATGCAAAACTTTGCCCTGTTGGAATGCCGGCAGCTTCCTTATACTTACAAACTTGGCATTGTTAAGACGCCAAAATTCTCTCTCTCTCTCTCTCTCTCTCTCTCTCTCTCTCTCTCTCTCTCTCTCTCTCTCTCTCTCTCTCTCTCTCTCTCTCTCTCTCTCTCTCTCTCTCTCTCTCTCTCTCTCTCTCTCTCTCTCTCTCTCTCTCTCTCTCTCTCTCTCTCTCTCTCTCTCTCTCTCTCTCTGTTGTTTCTCTTTTGCAGCTTCTCTTAATTTCTTATAAACTCTATTGGATAAAAAAATTTAAACATAAAGACTTTTATATAATACTTTATTATCTCACTTTAAACTCTATACCATACTGGTATATGAAATAACTATCAACATAATCAGAATTTCTAAGAACAATTTATTTTCTTTTTTTTTTTTCTAATTAAAAACATAAAAAAAGTTTTCCATTTCTTATGAAATCGATATAAAGATTGTCATTCAACGATATCTTTTTTGACCTTTATTTATATTCTTCTGTAGTATAATATATAAATTATTATGTATTGTAAAACAATGTATTAGTATTGCTAAGTCATGCAGTAAATTTGCACGTATAGTGTTGATTGCTGTTGTTTTAGGCGTGGTTTTTTTGTTTGAAGAGAGATATAAACAAAAGCTTGTAAAGTTATCAGCTAATCGTAAAGGTGTCTATAATCCATCACTATATATTAAATATGCATATTATACTGTAAAACGTAAATGCATCTCTCTCTCTTTCGATTGTTTTATTTACATATAAATACCGTTGACAGCTAACTTTTTTTTTTTTTTTTTACAAAACAAGTGGCATTATATATACATATATGAAGGTAAACAAAACAATCACAAAATCTATAATGTCTAGTAAGCATAAGAATAACTTTTTGACACGTTTTCATTGAATGATATAATAAATTTTAAAGTCATTTGAATGCGAAGATATTCTTCTTTATATATTTATAATATGTGACTTTTCTATTTACAAAAGTCTTATTGATAAACATGTCTTTATGCAAACTGACTAAAGTGTTGACTAGTTAAATACATCTTTATAAGATGACATGAATAATGAGTTTAAAATGTTATAATATTATTATTGTCTACATCTAATCTAGACTATAATTTATTTTTTATTATATTTTTGTAATATTTTCATTCAATTATATTATTATATATATTATATATTTTGAATTACTAAAAATTAAGCTTCATAAATAAAAAATTTTATAACTAGAAAACACCCAAAAAAATATATCATATATCTCAACTGAATAAGGAAGAACGTATTAAATTATATATACATAACATATCACATAATTTTTATATTAAAAAAAAAAAAAAAAAAAAAAAAAAAAAAAAAAAACGATTCTTATCCACTTTTTAACTAGCTATTAAAAATACTGACAAAATATTATAATATATAAAAATTGGTTATATTATTTATATACCACCTACATTGACTTTATTCATATAAATAATAAATAAAATTAATACCAAAACGATATATGACTATAAATAAAATACTATTTTTTTAAAGGTATATAATATTACATAAGTATGAGAATTAGCGTGGGACGATGCGAAGTATTTTTTTTTTTCAGACACACCATGAGTCTTAATATAAGTACCGTTGTTTGGGTAAGAGAGAGAGAGAGAGAGAGAGAGAGAGAGAGAGAGAGAGAGAGAGAGAGAGAGAGAGAGAGAGAGAGAGAGAGAGAGAGAGAGGCGTTAATGAGCATATCTCCATGCACATATTAAGACGACTCTATAGCTGTAATATGGTCTTCAAAAAAAAAATTAACCAAAATTAATTATCATCTATACATGATAATCTCAAAGAAAGAAAAATTATGAATACGCACTGATAAGCTTTCATAGAAAACATATTTTAATAAAGAAAAAAAATCTTATTTATAAATAAGTAAATAATTAAATAAATAACTACTATATATATATATACTGTAATCATCATATAAAATTAATTTTTACTCTTTGTGTACATAAAGTAATTTACATTGATTGAACCCGGATCTCTTTGTATACATACAATAATATACTCTTTTTTTTTTTAAATCAAGATTTTAGTACTTTTTTTTTTCAACTTATATATGAAATATCTTGAGATATTATAATTTATATTATATAGTATAATTAATTATATGATTATCACATTTATAATATTAAAAAAAAAAATATTATAAGTAATCTTGTTTGAATATAATATAAAATAATACACATTAAACTGTTATTTTATAAATAAATAACATCATAAAATAAATGTAAATATATACAAGAAAATTAAACTTGTGTATTATATCTATATATAAAATATAATTCGATTAAAATAAAATTATGATATTTAAAAAATTAAAAGATTTACATCGCATCGTTATATACACACTTATATATGAAACAGTTTTTTAATTTATGATGCTCCAGCATTGTAATTTTTTATTTAAATTAGCAATGAATGTTATATAAAAAAAAGCTAATATGTTGTTTGAAAAGCCACTAATTCAAATTTTATGTCACAAGTATACAAATTTGAATGTACAAAGAATATAACAAATTGTTGCTATAAAATTTGAAAATTATATATTGGATATTTTTTTTTAACATATAGGTTATTCAAAATAGTTGATATTTTCCCTCATTTTTAGTTGTAGAGAAAATGATTTATCTTCAATAAAGATATTAGCAATAAAAGTTGGAATTATTACTTTTTTTTACCTAATTATGTAACGTAAATTTAGTAAATTTGGCCCTCTTTCCATATATTACACAACTTTTTAAGTGAAATACCGATAGGTTACGTAAAATTGAATCTTTTTCCGATGTTTATTGTTTTGATATGATATATAAAATTTCATACTATAATGTTAAGTACACAGTAGTTATTATTAAACTCCACATATATAAAATAATTAGGGTGGACATTATCAAGTTGTAACCATTGACAAGAAGTAATAATGAAACACTCACGTATAGTATAATAATATCGTTTATCATTGCAACATTATCCAGTGCATACAACGTTGCAACAAAACAAGAAATTATCTTTTTTTTTTCTTCTTTTTAAGACATGATAATACTTAAAGATTACCCACAATTTTCATCGCCACACCTAAGAAATAAAATGTTTCTCTCATTCTCTCTCTCTCTCTCTCTCTCTCTCTGAGTAAAGTTTATATACACAATAGAATCCCTGCTGTGTACATTTTACAAAAAGATTACCCTTTAATATATAATAAAACTTATTTTTTTCTAGAGAGAGCATTAAAAACGTTAATTTCATTTATATTTTATTAATATTATTATTTTTCATTATGTGTTGTTATATTTGAAAGAAATTGTTAATGTATTAAAAGTTAATTAAGTAATAATTTTTGTACAGAGAATTGAGTAATAAAATTTTCTAATAATACTTGTTTATGTTATAAGAAATTAGATATTTCAATTGATACTTAAGACATTTATTTCAGGAAGTATTTTTTTTTTCTATTTTACGTCCAAGAAAGACATTATATTAAGGTATTTTAATTTAAAAAGTAAATGTTTACATTTCATGGTTGTGAACATTAGATAGTTTTCTCATATTTTAACATAAGTTTTACCACTTAGCACTAAAAAATATTATATGAATGGAGGTGATGTAGCAAAACGTGGGAACTGTATGGCGGCCCTGGCGGGGCAGTAAGACACACTCTGTCAGTTTCAAAACAAATACTGGCTATATATATATACATATTCGTCCTTGCCGAGGGGTGCTTAACCAATCCCATCAATTCAACTCGTTCAACTCACTCGTACCGCTCCTTCAAATTAGCATATTATGTGATTCACCTTTTTTTTTTATCTCTCGGGGGGTTTTTGGATTTGAATTGAAAAGAAAATAACTTAAGCACATAAATGTAATTATTTTTAATAATATTAATATAATTTTGAATTCAGTTATTTAATAGAACTCCTATGGTTTTATGAATTACAAGGCAGAATTTTTTTTATTTATAATATTTCTGACAGAGCTGAGATTGAAATACTTTAAACCTTTACATTAAATTTTGTCAGCATTGTTCACTTAAAATATAGAAAATTAAAAACCACATAAAATTATAAATAATAATGTTCCAGATTTTACACATTCAAAATAACTTTAATGTGCTTTAAATTGCATTAAAAAATTTCTTTTTATACATAGAAAAAAAAAAACATAATAATTATCCGTGCGAAATTAAATGTACAGAAAACCATTTTAATTTTACACATTACCTTAAGGCTATAAGAAAACAACATGAAAATAATTATAATTTTAAAAATAAATACATTTTTTAACAATATAATAAAGGGTAAAAGACTTAATACATATAGAAAATAATCTCAAAGGGGTATCATCAGAAATAGATAAAAAAAAAAGTTAGGTCATATCTCCACAGGAGGGGGAGAAAAAACTTTTCATTAATTATAATAGCAGCTAAAGTTACATTAGCGCAGAATAGTGAAGAGAGAGAGAGAGAGAGAGAGAGAGAGAGAGAGAGAGAGAGAGAGAGAGAGAGAGAGAGAGAGAGAGAGAGAGAGAGCGGAGAAGTACAATCTTTACGACAATATAACGGTATGATGCCGCAACATTCTTCAATCCTCTAAAAATTTTATTATTAAAGTCTTTCTGTCTTTCTCTCTTGCTAATCATCGTGATATCTAACTTATTCAATTGTTAAAAAATGACATACTAAAATAATAATAATAATATTCTGCATTGTTGCATGCATTCGATACACTATATATTTGAATGCAACAATAAAAATGCATATTATCGCGCGGTATCTTTTTTTTATCTCTTGAAAAATATTATTTATTTCTATCATGATTGGTTTTGCTTTGTTACCATGTGATTATTTTTATATTATTATAAAAGTATATTTTATTGTTATATTATTGTTATTTATGTTTTGATAATACTATTTATCATATAGGTAAAAAAAAAGAAGAAATATAATATATAATATTACAATACATTGTTGCCACGTTTTGGAAACAATAGAGATATAAATCAAAATAAAATGTGTAACAAGGTATATAAAATGAATTGATTGGTAGTTTAATAATAATATAATGTTTGTATATGATGAATAATGATGAAAGCAAAAAAATATATTTAAATTATAATTTTGTGGATACAATATTATTATCCAAATAAGATTGATTCTTTATGAATATTTTTGCTACATGATTTTTCTTTTCTTTTTCAAACACAAACACCCATATAGAAATATCAAATTTAAAATTAATTTTTGCTTTTCAAATATACCGTTATATATATTATTGATTGATTAAAAATATTTTACGTATTTATTTTCTCCTTTGTATTTTAGTATATAGCCTGATTTTTAAACAAAATATCAATATATATTTTACTTAACTTGTAGGTTCCTTTCAAAAAAAAAAAAAAAAAAAAAAAAATTGTAATAATAGTAAAGAGTAGATCGATAACTAAATAAATAATGTGTTATAATATGAAGTTTCCAATAATTTATGATGATATTTTTTATGACAAATGTATCAGTTGATACCAATATAAGATTATTGAAATTTTTTTATGTTTATACTTTGAATACATTATTTTTGCTACTAAATACTCTTAATATACAACATTAAGATAAAATCAGGGTAGTATACTATATGGACCTGAATGATATTTAAATTGATTTACATCTTGTACATATATACATTTTTTTTTATTTAAATAAAAATACATGATGCTGCAAACGAGACATAAGAAACGGATAAATTATACTTTATATATCTTTTTATTATTATTATTATTCTTTGCATATATGCACCTGCAATAATTTAAATATTTCTTATATATATTTATGCACACCTTATAATAAAGATTTTTTTTTTACTGTATATGTAGTAAAATAATTAAAATATTAAAATAATTACTTATTATAAAACAACATTTTATTTCATAGAAAATCAAGTAAATTTGAATTCATGGAATATATATAATTGTCAACTTTTATTACCGTGAAGACTGCCTGAGTTGTTATTAAAAAAAAATTAATAACGTGTTTACAAGTTTGAATTTTTATAATTTCTGTTATATAGTCAATTAATAATAAAAAAAAAATCATACATATATTGATAAATAAATTAATGAAATATGTAAATTATTTATAACATTTTCTTCATTTTTTTAAGTGAGTATAAAAGTAAATAATAATTAATTAAAAAAAAAAAGACTAAATATTTTAAAATATTTTAATCTTTTTGCTGAAACGTGAGAAATTCAATAGCATTATCGCATTCTTTATTAGTAATTTATTCTGAATTATTATTTAAAAAAAACATTAAACAAGAGTTAAGCATATGAAACTTTATTCTTGTTTAAATATTATCTATAGAATTGTGATTTGTATATTTTATAAATAAAAGAGAAAAAGAAGTATGCATATGTATCATTAGAACAAGAAGTAATAAAATATTTTTTAACTAATAAAATTAACAATTTTAATATTAAACTTATATCATTTGATAGAATTACATTTTATTTATATATAATAAGAAATTATTATCTGATACAAAAACATGACTCTTTATATACATTCTTATTTTTATTATTATATAAATAATTTAGTTCTATATATATATTTTTTTTCTTCAAAAAAATAACATAAGAAACAAAAGAGAGAGAAAAAAAAAGTTGTAGATTGATGAGTAAAAGTATAGAATGTGTCATTATTATTGTTTTTATAAAATGTTACCGCTTCCTTTAACATGAAATATCCAAGCATTCTTAGTGTATGTATCTTCTTTTCCCATCTTAATTTTCTAAAGTATGTAATATATTTTTTTGTCTTTATAATAAAAAAAAAAAAGAAATAAAAATTGTGTACAGAGAGTCATTGTTTGTTACAATATTTTGAAAAATATGGATGATCGTAAAATTACGTTACATAATATAACGGCGTATTAAAAAAAAAAAAAAAAAAAAGTAAATAGAATTGTAAAATTTCAAACTATGAACGTTATAGATTTTAATTTCTACCCGCATCTACATTTTTTATTTAGTTTATACTCATTAATTATTTTTAGGGTACTTGTGCTATGTAACTACGTCAAGCTAAATATAAATTCAAACAGCTATATGGCCTTCTCCAAACCTGTAGAATACATTATACAATGCAAAATATTTCTGCAATTATGAAAAAACAAGGATTTAAAGTAATTCAGTTGTAAGCAATGCAGATACAAAAGTTTATAATAAACATTTAATATTGAAGTATGAAAAATATATTATATGAATATTATGTTATTATTACATCAATTTTTGATCCAAAGGTACAATGCTTGTATACAGTATGTAGTTAAATGATGCTAAACTATATTATAGTAGCTTATATGTTAATCGTTTAGTAAAAAGAGAAGAAGATACAATTGCTTACAGAAAAAAAAAACTTGCTACCAAGTGACGTATAAAGAAAAAAGGTGATTGAACTTATAAAAAAAAATGTCCTCAACTCGTTACAACAATCCTTTCCTTCAGTGTGTAACATTTTTTTTTCTTATTATTATTTTTTGAACGTCAAGACGTTGAATTCGGATTATAAATCTCAAAAGGACAAACAGAAAACAGTATACAATGTTATTATAATGATTATATTTGACTTGCCTCTAGCAGTAATATAAAAATAAAGTCGTTCTCATTTTTTTTTAAGTTAAATCATTTTTGCTGTGGTTAACTTTTTATCACACCTTTTTTTTTTTTTTTTTTTTTTTTTGCAGTATATATGAGAACTTATATTCTTTTACTTAAAATTTGTGACAAGAAATATTTTTGATTGACGTTTCATAATGTCTACAAAAATTGCGTCCAATTGAGCGTGAATTTTTATATATAAATATATTTTTTTGCTTTTGTTATTTTTTTATGAATATTTTTTTTCGTACGTTATAAAATGTATAGTTTCAATTTATTTTCACATTTTAATTTTTAATGACAAAGTAATTAGTTTTATTTTATATATTATATAAAATAAGAGCTGAAAATTCTTTCTGTATATATTTAATCACGCAAAGATCTCATTAAGGTATTTTAAATTATGTATTATAATAATAATAATAAAAAAAAAATCTTACTTTACAACTTTATTGCATAGATTATTCTATACGGGTTATCTAACTTATAAGATCTGAGAGAGATGCTTATAAAATTTTTACTGATGTGCAATTGAAATAATTTGACTCAAGTCTATTTTAATCTCAACCAAACTTGTTACTCCTAACATTATATATTAAAGTATAAACATGCACAGTTCATTAAAATTTAAGAGTCAATTTTTATAATCTTCAAGAAAAAAAATATATATATTAAATATAATTATAAAAGTTAGAATTTTTAAAACTTAACGAGAATTTAATGTAAATTTAAAGAATTTTATATTTATATATTATTATATTATATATTTTTTGGTCAAGCTAAATTATAATTGTATAATAGTAATAATAAAAAATGGTTACTTACAACATGTAGTGGATCTGTATCAGGACGTCGTAATACATCATGTGTCCGTTGACCCAATTGGTGTGTCTGATAATGACTCTGATGAAGTGAGTTTAATTGTGAATATGGATCAGGATTTAAATGACCAGGATGAAAATCAAGTTGTTGTTGTGGTGGAAAAGGAGGTGGAAAATAAGGTGGTTGAAAATCAGTTGTTGGAGTCATGCGAGGTGCAGATGTAAAACTTGGAGTTCCTGCTGCGGTACCGATACTTGAGATCGAACCCAGACCTCCAGAATGACCTGTCACCCGCTCCTGAAAACATAATTAAGTTAACATTAGTAATATATTCTACAATTAAATTAAAACTAGTTTAAATATATATTTTTACAACATCATAAGTACTCAAATTTGAAATTCTTCTTGATATATTATTAATTCTATATTCCAAAACGTAAAGAATGAATATCTTTATACAGTACTGTTTTAAAGATACATTTTAGAAAATAATTTAAGTACATTTAAATGTTAAACATATCATCCAAGTGATCCATTAATGTCAATAAAATAGACAGATAATTTATATCAAAAGAAGAGAAATTATACATAAGAGATATAGAGAAATCAAGTTTAGATTTTTTTTTTTTTTAATTTTGAAAGACAGAAAAAAAAATAATAAAGAATTTCTCGACCTACAAAATGATACAAATTTTCTATTCAATTATAATAATTACTAGATTGATTATCCATTTAAACAAAAAATTATGCAAATGTTTCAAAAAATATATACTTCAAAATTATAGATCATTTCCTATATAATTAAAAAAGAAAAGACAAAATCCTGAGTAGAATTTTAAATTAAACTGCATCGTCATAAACAATGTATTTTTAATATTGTTGTTTCCTTTTATATATTATTTTTGTATAACAATAAGAGTCAATAAAGCAGCTACTGTGTGTGGTCCACCCAGGTGCCCCATTGTTGGTACATAATAATTTTTTTTTGGTCCTTATATGGCCAAAATCACATGCAAAAATATGTTAATATTATTTCCATTGTCATTTATATATAAACTTTAATCAATTTTATCAAAAGCAATTTCATTGAAGAATATTTATTTTTATTACTTATTCTTATTACATATACAATTTTAATTAAGTTTTTAAGTTCTTATATATTTTATAAAATTAATAGTAAGGTATTGAGTTTTATTAATCAAACATATCAATATACGTACAAAGATTTTTATGTACTTTTTCTAACTATAATAAAATCTAATGTGTACTGGTTAAATCATGATTAATAATTAATATATAAAATTATATAGTTTATGTATAAAACATTTTATAACACTTAAGTACAAAACTTGCAACTTTCCACTATATATAAAATATTTCAAAGAATTAAATAAAAGGGATGTGTATAATTATTAAATTCCATCAAATTTTAAAACGCACAAAAATTTAGGTCTACTGTATATAAGAGAGGAAATAACTTTTTTTTTCTTTAAAAAAAAAATGCTACTTTTTAAATGACAGTTATAAAATAATTTTAATACTTAGAAAAGGGAAAAAGAATATTATATAGCATTTGCTTTAAAAATCAATAAAAAATTCTGTATGTTAAGATATCGAGACTTCTCATTGTTGAAAGAGAGAGAGAGAGAGAGAGAGAGAGAGAGAGAGAGAGAGAAAAGAGGTGGAACAAGTTTACAAGTTTGTTGGCCGCTAGCACGTTGCGAATTATTGTCACGCGGTATAATTTTCATCGATTAATAGTATTATTTTGGAGCACCCAATTATATAGCAATTTTGATAGACAAGGAATAAAAAAAAATGTAGATGTCTATCGTCAATATGTAAGAATTAAAATTTTTTATGTATACAAGATGTATATAAAAACAGATCAATGAACTTTGATTTCACTGAAAAACAACAACAATTAATTCATTAAATAGTAATGGACAATACAAATATGGTATTACATACTATTTTTTTTCTAATGTAATAAAGTAAATGTGTAGTAAAAAAAATTGTTGTGATGATGGTTAAAAAATTAATTAAGATTTTTTTTTTTTGTGTATAACTTTTTGTATAATGAAGGTATAATTTCGATATTCCGTTATGATGTATAATATTAAATTAATTTAAATAATAATTAAAGAAAAAAAAATTGACAAGATTAATGAAAAATAAAAATTTATGACAGGAAAGGAAACTGACTCATATTTTTATATTGCGCGCATTTTAATTCTCTCACGAAACTGGCTTGTGGCTTTTTTGCTAAAAAATCATACTTATGTATTATTATTATTTTTAAATATATTATTTTATTGAGGAAACGTACTTAATATGTTTATAGCATCTCACGATTTTATCATAAAGATCATATTAATTTTAGGTTTTTAAAAGATAATTTACATTACCGCCACAATAGCTTATTAAAAGCACGCTTAAAAATAACAGTCGATATAAGTAATATTCTTATTAAGTAATCTGCTTAAAATTTTTAAGTTTAATGAACTTTTTTTTTTCTTTTCAAAAGTATTTTTATATACGTGAAAACATTTTAACATGCATTAAAAAAATAGTTAAATAATTTTAAAAATGATGTAAGCATGGATGCAAAAGTGTTATGTTCATAGTGTTAAAAAAAAAAATAATAAAAAAAACGCCCGCACAAAAATCTTGATGCAGTTAATTTGCGTGTCGGGACATCAGTCAGAGAATGTCAAGATGAAAATGTGTGGGTGAGAGAGAAAAATAGATAGAGAGAGAAAAAGAGGGTACCGCCCGCGACCGCACAGCTTCTTCAACTTCTCTACATATCGCATATCTGGCGTTTACATCTCTTTATATGCACGCAAAAAAAAAAAAAAAAAAAAAAAAAAAAAAATCTTTATATCTACAATGTTTATTAATATCGTAATACATATCTAATGCACAAAAGAAAAAAAATAGTTCGATATAAAGATAAAAATATACATAATAAACTTTATGAACATGTTAAAATAATATATGATAAATTTTTACTTGTCATAAAGTAATCTGATAACAAAAAAATACTAATATTTTTTTACATATAGGATACTATAAAGCTTTGTTATTTAATTATTTTTCTTATACATACTGTATTTTTTAGATTTATAATAACGGTATAATTTTATATTATTTAATTTTTACTTCTCGTTCTCTCTCGCTCTATCTTGTCATATTGAGTTAGATTTAATTTGTATATTGATGAAACAGAAAGGTTTTATTTGAATTGATAATAATAAGAATCGCAGTTACTTCGTTGTATAATATTTACGATGAATTTGCAATAGTTATGATTACATATTTAATCAAGCACAAAATAATAATAATAATAAAAATTATTAATCAGAAATCTATAATAATAATTGACAGCTAGTAAATTTATTTAAAAATCATTCACACATCAGTAATAATCAAAAAATTAAATCAACAAAAAATAATTTTATAAAATAGTTTTCGCATCATCATATTATGTGTTAAGATTTTAATTTTTCTTACCTCCATAGCGGCTGACATTGCGTAACACAGAGCCAGACTGACTTAGGTTATAAAACTTTTTGTATTTCACTCAAAATTTAAACCTCAATTGAGAGGTTTTTTATTATAATTAAAAAAAAAATTAAGTATCAAATTTATATCACTACTCAACACTTATATTTATCATTTTATTTTTAAATTTTAATATTATCTAATATAGAATCACAAAACATTTTTTTTTAAATATTATTATTAATTAATTAATAATAAATATATTTGATAACTTTTTAATATACAGTGATCTTCTTAAAAGTACACAGCTGACTGTTTAATATATTGCAAAGATTTTAGAAGGTATGTATATTTTATATATATAGGGGGAGGGATAAATATTGGTAGGGGTGGAAATGAATAAAGAGAGAGAGAGGGGGGGATGGATAGAAATATATTATGAAAAAAAATATATATGAGAATTTGAAGTAGTAAGAAGGGATGATAATAAATATATTAGGATATCACAATATTAATTAAAAAAAAAATCACTGCTTTTGTCGCACTGTTTACTGCCATGTGGTTAAATGTATAAAGTTTGAATTTGAAATAACACTTTTGTCACCGAGAGATTATTATTATATTATATTATATATATAGAGAGAAAAGTGATGCTTTTTTGCGCACACTCACAACACATCAAATGTAACACAGTTTTTTGTTGATTACTTAATTAATCAATGAGAATTAAAACAGCGAGCACGTGTTTCGTAGCTTGAAATACAGGAGATCAAGTCTCTCTTGGTCCAAGCAATGTGAGCTACTGACAGCTCACTCTCTCAATGAAGAAAATCATTTTACAACAAGGAAGAGAAGATTGTGGAGTGCACATAGGGATTTTTCAAGAGTGAGAGAGAGAGGGAGAGGGGGGTGGGGAGATTTCTACGTTAGCAAGTGGCCGATCGCTCTCTTCCCTCAAGCAAAATACGACCAAACACGGAGCTTTTACCCAGTGCGGTAGTAGCGGCAAGCGGCGGTGAAGAGAGAGAGAGAGAGAGAGAGAGAGAGAGAGAGAGAGACCCTGATACCCCAGGGCAATTTTATCGTGATAGCAACCTCTCATAGTCAGTCAGTCAGTCTTTTTTTTTTTTTCTTCTTCATACCACACACCCTCACACCTCTGAATATTATGTAAATAATCGATTTCTTTATCAGCACTTTCTATAGATATATACCAAAAAAAGAGAACACGAGAGAGAGAGAGAGAGAGAGAGAGAGAGAGAGAGAGAGAGAGAGAGAGAGAGAGAGAGAGAGAGAGAGAGAGAGATGCACCTTTTATTAAATATGTAATAAAATGTTGTAAGTGATTGCAATTTTTTTTTCATAAATATAATATAAGTTATAAGTATTATATAAAAAGAAACAAAATAGCTTCATCTAAATCAGAGCATATAAGTCAGACAGCCACCTGTTAGAGTTTGGCTTCCGTAGCGGCTGCTTTGCCCTTTTATATTATTATACAATTACTTTTTTTTAGTTGAGATAATATCTAAACTATACGCTAGGTCAAAGGATCACTCAACTTTGCTTTATAATCAGATCATTAAAAGAAAAAGAAAAAGGCTACCTACATGTACTTGGAAAAAAAAAAGTATTACATGTATGTACTGTACATAATTTTAAGTATTAACAACTTATTTTGATATGACTTTTTTTTATCGTATAAAGTTGAAAGCTTAAAAATGCACGAATCCCATAAATATTTAACAAAAATATTTCTTACGCATAAAAGAGTCATTTTTCTTAGTATAATAAAAATGCATTTCTTAAGCGTGTAAAATTTTTAATTTACGTATAAATACTTGCGGATAAAAACTCTACATACATATTATTGCACGGCTTAGAGCTATATTTCTAATGCACATGTGCATTTATATTTATATATATATATATATATATATATATATATATATATATATATATATTAAACATGACAATT
Source organism: Ecdyonurus torrentis (assembly GCA_949318235.1). NCBI lineage: Eukaryota > Metazoa > Arthropoda > Insecta > Ephemeroptera > Heptageniidae > Ecdyonurus > Ecdyonurus torrentis. The sequence continues at coordinate 47,264,101 of OX439130.1, forward strand.
GTGTGACACTCGAATCGTGCTCGTAGTGTATAACAAAAAAATAAAAATGAAAAGCAATAAAAAATATTATAATTACTTTATACTATATAACTATGATTCACCATGAAGGTCTAATTCATAGAAATCCTTCAAGTCAAATATACAAATGTAATGTATACTTTATAATTTAGCTAAATATTCACTACATGTATACTATATAGAGTGTAAAAATAGTAGTTAACACGTTGAAACAATGCGCAATAAAATGCAATTAAAAACAACAACAATAAAAAAAAAAAACATAATTTATTGATCATTTATGCAAAAGGTATATATTATCATCATATACCTAATAATTTTTCTTTCTTATATATAAACTATTGATATTACTATATAATATTACAATAAAAAAATATCATATATACATCATACATAATTAAATTAAATATTATTTTATTTCATATCTTAGAATAGTAATTAAAAAAAATCGTGATGGTTTTTAAATAGCAATATATCCACGCCTTTATAATAATAATAATAACAATAATAATGGATGTTATCTGTTTGTATGATGATTAAAAATGACTTGAATCATGAATTATTAGTTGCCAATCATCCGGCCCTGATCTGATTTGACATGAACTCAATAACCAAAGGCATTTTCTTTAAGAGTAATTAATGTAAACACTATTACAGACAAAGAATATAAAATGTCGATTGGTGTATATATATATATAAAATAAAGGTGTTGATTTGGCATAATTATATAGTAGCTCGACTCATATTCTATTCCTAGGTATCACCTCATTCACCCTTAAGCAGAAAGAAAAAAAAACTTTCATTCAACGTAAATTAATTATACTTTTTTATATTCATGATTTTTTTTTTTTTACATTGTAAAAATATATAGAACATGATTGCTAACAAAAATAATAACATTTTTTTCAATTTATCTTTAAGTTATGTGCCTGTGCCAAACAAAATTTTAATTTAAAGTAAATTTGAAAGTATGCAATTACCATGAACTATTCAATATTCATGCAATCAAATATTATTGCATATAATGAAAATCTTGCTACGTATAAATAGACTTTAAAATATTTCTATAACTTCTATATTCTGAAAGCATATTCACAGTAATTTTAATTATTACTTGTATTACCATAATTATAATAAAACTTATTGCATAAAAATAATAGAGAAAAATTAGAAATCTTATACCTCATAATTTTCCCTAGATATAATATATAATTTTACAATCCTTTTTTTTTTCATATTATATTATAATATAAATAAATAAAACATTAATTAAAAACTTTTATTTTTCATACACATATATATTTTTTACAAGCTGTATGGTATTAATTTGTTATGTATTATGAGTTTGAGGTCATGTAAACATCTTATGAAATGTAAATTTACAATCAAGTCTTTGTAACTTAATAAATCAATATGAATATGGTCTTTTTTTTATATATACACAACAGTATACTGTATAAAGTATATGTAATGAGAGGAAACATATAGTAAATGTCATGTTTATTATTATTTTTTTTTAAATAAGTATAATATTGTGACTTATATATTATATAGAAATTTAAAAAAAAGAGTTTATATTATGAATTGTCGTTCAGTATTAAGCCTGATGAACTAAGGAAAAGTATAGCATATACTGGAGGCTATTTTAACATGGTGGGTGGGTTATGTAGTGGACTGTCGTTTACACTTTATTCTTGCATGACTTACTCATATAACTCTCGACTTATCTTGTCATTTTTTTTTACTATATTGCATTCTTTTTATTAATATTATAAAGAGAAAATTATTATTGATGTAGATGAGTTTCTAATATAACACGTGTGCTTACTTTTTATATTTTTAGAGTTGTCTGTATAATATAGAAAATTTTATTGTATATAAAAGTGAAAAATGTGAGCGAAGAAAATATTTATTATCCCTTTAAAATGTTACTTAATTTCCTTTAATTTTGCTTTTAAATTTTTATAAGATAAGATATATGTTTATATATAATATTCTAAAAGTATTTCTTTAAAATTTTTAATTGTGAACGTAAAAAGTGCATATTTGTGTAATTTTTGGACGCCATATTGAAGTATTAGCCCCTGCGTGGGTAGTCAACCCTTTGAGCGGCAGTGTATGGAGGGTTAGTATACAACATAGGGGATTTTTGTTTTTTATCTCTTTCCGCAAGTAAATAAAAATCTGACACACGGAAGTTCATGATTGAATATTTGTACTTTTGACTATCAGTGCTTTGCTAACTAACACTTCACCACCTGTTCTACTGATTACTAATTTGCTTATCATAAACCTATCTATAAAGCGCGAAAAATATAAATAATATTATATACTATAAATAATTTTTTTTTAGCATTTTTAAGCATTATAATTAATTTTAATATACGTAAAATGTCTCTTTCGTATATATAAAGAAATAACTCTTAAAAACGTGTTAAATGTTTATCTGCAGGTAAATTTAATAACAGTGCATTTTTATATTTTAAAAACATATAATTTAAGATATTTTTTAAAATATTATATAATATAGATATGTTTTTTTTTTTGATAGACTAAAAACAGAAAATTACTTTAAAAACACTTAGGAGTATAATTTAAAATAAATATTATAAAAGCTGCAAGTTGTCCATGTATATATATAAAAGAAAAAAATGCATAGTATTCAAATTTAAAATAACATCAATTTGTAAATAATAGTTAAAGAATGAATAAAATTATTAAAAATTGTTTATAATGCATTACGCATCTATTTTTTAATACTATTATAGAGAAGTGTAATAATAATAATAAAAGAAGAAGAAGTAATTTCTTGTCTATTCTAACAATATACGATGCCATATAGGGACAATGACAAGTCATACAAACAACGTACATTGTTCAGTACTCATAATATCATTTATAGTGACGTCATAGAAAACATTGATACAAAACACCTATTTTTTTACTTTACAAAACTCATTATACTATACAGTATTGAGGAGAGAGGTCAGTAATGAGTAATGAATGATGACCCCAAAAATGTAATTGTCAATGTTTTTGTTGTTGTTGTTGTTTCACAGAGAACCCCAAATGTGTTCAAATTATAGAATGGAATAATAAACACAATTTTTACTAATGAAATTTTAAAATTTTATGTCCACATGGTTAATTTCTTAAATTATTTTCGTCCTTCTTTCAATGATACCGACTTTACCCTGAAACTTTTATCGCAAGGATCTAGCTAATATAATAAGCTTTTAATTGACAGTGAATGTGATGACAATTGATTATCAAAACAGCGATATTAAATCTCTGAATCCTCACATTAGAGAAAAAAAAAATATTTTGCGTAACTGTTTTTCAACTTTTCTTTATTACCTTATTAACCTTTTAATTAACTTTAACACAATTAACCTTTTGTAAAACAATAAAAAATGTTATACACAATAATGATTTATTAAAAAAATTATTATTGCAATTAAATTTTAAAAGCATAATAAAATAAAATATATAACGCATTAGTAACGTTTTGAAATATATGTATTGCAAATATTACAAAATACCATTATAAGTCGATTTCTTTCTTTTTATTTTATTTGGATTATGCATGCTATTCATAATACAAAAGAGATATATTAATAAATTGCAATATAATACAGTAATGCAGTGTTGCTAATCCATAAAGAGCGAGAAAGAAAGAGAAAAGGTGTGGTGCGTAGTGTTGATATACATTATTCTATATATATTGTAAAATGGGATTTTAACATCAAACAAAACTAAATGACATTCATATAATATTTATACGTACTTGATTTGTATATACGATAACTATTATAAATAGCCTATATAATAATAATGTATATATATTTTTTTCTTACATATTATAATATCTATTTAAGTGATTTTTTATCATTATACTAAAATATATTTTAAAATAATAAATATAATGAGTATTAATAAATTATATAATATATAGTGCATAGTGATTGTATTAAGAATATATTTTATATTTGTTTTGATTGTAATCATTAGTTGCATATTTTTGTCTCCATATATATATATATATATATATATATATATATATATATATATATATATATATATATATATATATATATATATATATATATATATATATATATATATTATATATATATTAATATGCGTCATGTATAAGAAGTTTATGATGCTTTATAAAAATTCTTTATGAAATTTTTACTTTTTCTTCAACGTTTGCAATAAAAATAGGAGATATTCGTTTTTTTTTTTTTTTTTTTTAATTATTGGGACGAAATAAAACATTATTGTTTCTGTTTCTTATCGATAAAACGATGAATAATTTTAATTAAGTTTTTTTTATTATACATGAAAAAGTGTAATTAATTTAATTTCTTTCTGTTCTATAACTGAAGTATAGTTTCCTTAAATATTGCTAAACAGGGAGTTTTGTATTGCTTTTTGTAGCGATTCCGTTGTCATTTCCCGAGCACATCTCATTGCTTTCACTATAGAATCTTTATTCCTATTAATAGACAATAGGTGCATCCAGTATTATAATGCCCTGTCCTATAAGTATTAATTCCAATTTAATTTGCTTAAATGTCATGTATCTTTTAGTATCTAACTTTGTATTATATATAAAATGCGTATATATATGCAAACAGAAAGATAGTTTCAACATAACATTTTAATAAGAGAATAATAATTTAAAACTGTCATATTAAATTAATCATATAAAAGAAAAATTATAACAACAACAAAATATAATATATTAACATCCTGTTGAATGACAATTTTTTTTTTAGCCTTGATAGAGATATTTTAAAAACATGAAAAATAAAATTACAGAGAGCAACTATTTGCATCTTGTATTATATATAAACGCCCCCACATTTTCATAATATTGTCTTCTGTTACATTAAATGCATGTGATGCATATGAATCCCATTTCTCAGCTAGTAAGATTACAACTACTTTTTTTTTGTCTTTTTATATATTATATAAAGAAACACCACACCCAACTTATATGTGACAAGCTTCATGTCATAATTACTTGTAATTATAATTATAATTATGTAAAAAGATATCTTAAATATATATTCACATAACGTATATTAAAAAAAATTGTTATATATATTTAAAAATTAATATAATTAAATTAATAATGCAATTATATTGCAATATATAAGATTATGTATGTTAATTCTTTTTTTTTAATTCATTTTGATTAATAGGTATATTACAATCAATTATAAAATAAATCAAATTAAATACTTTATTTAAAATACAATAACAATAAAGAAAAGAAAAAAAAGCAACATATTATATAGTATAAGGTGTTTATATATATATATATATATATATATATATATATATATATATATATATATATATATATATATATATATATATATATATATATATATATATATATATATATATATATAATATATATATATATATATATATATTATATATATATATATATATATATATATATTATATATATATATATATATATATATATCACGATTAAATTGCATAAACAATGCATAGGTTAATGAGCTTCTTGCTTTTATAAAAGTGTCAGAATTTATTTATATATAAACTTGCATAAATTTTAATATAAAAACATTATACTATATGCCTGCAATTTCTTTTATTATTATTAAGTGTGACCCAGATTAAGTAATAAATAAATTAAATATAATATTGTATATACAAGAGATCAAATAGGAAATAATAATAATAATGAATATTAATATATGCAAACCGTTTTAATAATTGCTTACTACCAATTGTGTATCGCATGTTAAACAACATAACACAACGCAACATGATGGTAAAAGTATAATTTTAAAACGATTTCTTTATGTTTTTTTACGCTAATTTTTTTTTATAATATACAAGATCAATCAATATAATAATAATTATGAATTAAATAGGAATTTATAAAATGCATAGTATTAATAATTATATTTTTTTAAAATATGAATTATACATATAGACGGTCACTAACCTTTATAGAAATTATTATATTACAAATCTTTTAATTTATAAAGATGATATAGTAACTGATATGCATCAGTTGCATTTTTCTCTTCTTATTATAGATAAAAATGTCATGAACAATCGTTACTATACGTTCGTTTGTGCGTTTTTCGTAGAACAAAAAATAAATAAATTATCTTGTTCATATCTTCAACGATTCAGAAAATTGAAAACATTTTTGTATGCCTTTTATCCTGCAGTATATAATACTTCAAAATCCAAAATATTTCTTTAGATATTTGATGTAATCTAAAGAAAAAAAAATGTATATAAACTCGATACTCTTTACGTAATATACATTTCCTGTATTATATTAAAAGTGAACTCTATATACATATTTTTTATTTCTACCGTATAGTAAGCATTGTTAAGTAACTTGTATATTATTTTATATATAAGGTAAATTAAAAAATTGTATTATTCAGGTACAATGAATTGCTTTTAAATAATTAAGTCAGAAAAATAAAGCAGCTTTATGCAAATGTGACGTTTGATTACTTGGTGTGCGGTTACAAGTTTACATCTTAAATAATGAAACTAAGAAAGAGAGAGAGAGAGAGAGAGAGAGAGAGAGAGAGAGAGAGAGAGAGAGAGAGAGAGAGAGAGAGAGAGAGAGAGAGAGAGAGAGAGAGAGAGAGAGAGAGAGGAGGGGGGCAGGAGAGGGAGTAAATTAGTTTATTATTAGTAGGAGTGGCTATAGTAATTAACAACCCTATCATCGCATTGTAATGATGTATTTCGTGTAAATATTTTTCATGCAATGGATAAGTATATATTTGTCGAAATGTTGTACCAGCAGTAAGTTATTTTTATTCATCATAGTGATAAACTGTAAATATATAATAATAATAACAATAATATGAATTCATTTTTCTGGCGAAAAATATAATTTAATTTTATTATGCAATTTTTTTATTGCATTACTTTATATAGAAAGTTTCTTCCAAGAAGAATTTTTATTCTCTCTCTCTCTCTCTCCTCTCTCTCTCTCTCTCTCTCTCTCTCTCTCTCTCTCTCTCTCTCTCTCTCTCTCTCTCTCTCTCTCTCTCTCTCTCTCTGACATTATTTTTTATTTTTTAAACACAAATTTTTTAAACTACTGTATCAACAATAAAATTTTGTCAGTCTTCATATTATAAAAAAAAAACGGTATATGAAGAACTTAAAACTAATAATAATAATAAAATGTAAATTGGTTGCAACTTACATAATACACAATAAAAATGCAATAATGATGATAACAATTTCTTACAAGACAAGACAAGGCAAAAAAAAAAAAAAAAAAAAAAAAAAAAGACTAAAGAGGTGTTTTTCTGTCAAGCGTAAAAATTCCATGTAATTGTAGGAAAAAAAAATGTTGCTATTTTTGTTGTATAGGAATCTATAATCTTTTGACCCCGGATATAAACTTAAAGTCTCAAAACTCTTTTTGAACTTTTTTTTTTTTTTTTTTTTTTTTCATATAAAAATATTAAAAAAATTTACAAAGACACTTAACAATAAATATATGATGACTTTGAGAGAACAAAAATTACAAGAGAAAAGAATTTGTGTAAATAAGTGAAAATTTTTAAAAATAATTTAGGAAAATTTTATCGCTTCTAAATTGGAAATATTTTCAAATAACCATTATAAACCAAATAAACTTTTTCACCTTTTGCAAACAATCGTTAAGTTTTATTGCTTTAGATTGTTGATATTATTTTCTATAATCATGATTGCATCAAGATGCAACTGGTCAATATTATTTTAGTCTAATAAGCATTCGCATCATTATGAAAAAAAAAATCGAGATTCTCTAGTTACCACAATATCGTGACTGAACAAAAAGAAGGAAAAAAAACAAACTAATTTGTCCACAAAAATACAAAAAGCATTGTTATAAAATATTTAACAATATCAAATGGCAATAAAAAAGGTACACGTCAAGGTTAAATGCAGAAAGGGTATAAAATTTATGTATAAAAGTTTTCAAAAAATAAAAGGGTATAGCAATAAAAATTGAGTTGAATAAACTTAATCTAAAAAGGGTTGTTTTCTATTTTACAAGCCTTTTTTTGACCTTATAAACTTTACTTTTTACAATAGGAATGGGTTAGCAATTTTTTTTTTTTCACACAAAAATTCTACCCTTTATTTATTTTTCTAACCTTTTATTTGCTATTACAACAAAAACCCTTCTTTTCTAATAAAAATATAATATGTATTTTTTTGAAAATAATAAAAATTTAGATACGCACATGTTTGTATATGAAGGACAAAAAAGTTTTAAAATTTAAGTTCAATGAACCAGATAAATATTTTAAGAGATCTACAATAGACGCGTGTTCTTAATATTAATTTTGTCGGCATTTTTTTATTTTATCATCAGTAATATATTTAATATTCATAATATAAAAAACTAATAATAATAATTTATTATTATTGTAGGTTAAAAGAGAGAAAGCCATTATGATGAAGTATATAAAACGATTATTATATTTGTGTTGTTTCTAATAACAATTAATAAGGTTATAACAATGCAAAACTGATGTATAAACATGCTGATAAACAATATAATGAAAGTGCATATTAAACCAATTAGATATAAATTTTATATTATGTACATATACTTTCACACGTCAGCCGATATTAAATAAAAATTTTTAATATTTTATTTACAATTATTGCAAAATAATCATTTAATATATAAATATATTTTTAATTGGAATAATTTTCTATTCTTTTATAGTATAAACTATTTAAGAAAAAAAATCATTTAATTGTCAAGATATAGAAAGGTTTTATAAATTGATGAGATTAATAATTAAAATATTTTTAAAATGAATATGTCAATCAATTTCTTGTTGACGTTGTTAAGTAAATTATAAAATATAACGGTATTTATTTTCTCTATTTGTATTTTATATAATAGTTGTAAATAGTTGTAAGTAAAGGATATATTACAACCCTTTTTTAGCATAAATATATTTCAAGGTAATATGGTATATAACAATAAAATATATTACGAATATAGGGTTTATTGTTGCATAAAAATACGCAATATAAGTAAACCCCCTTTTTTTTTTAAAGTAACGGTATATATACTTTTAGAAAATGCAGTTTAGAATTAATTTAAAATATTCTTTATACGTAAAAATTTAAGTTGATTTATATATCTGTTACAAGAATATAATGTATAGAATCAGCTGACCGTTTACCACATGTAATCACGAAATTATATTCTATATAACAATTGACGTCACACAATATATATAATACATAAGGAACTCTTTCATATATAATATAAAATAAATTAGACCAAAAATTGTTTGTGTTTATGTGCACAGCACGAGCATCATATATATATTTTTTTTCATTGTTATTATTATTGTTATAAATATCAAAATTGAATTATGATGATGCATAGGAATATAATTCTTCTTATTTTATATATATAATAAAGGAAAAAGAATTATAGTAAAATTAGTATCGCTTTACAGTATAATTTTTTTATTGCATTTCAATTGTTTCTTTTATTTGTGATGTCCTCAATATTTTTTCAATATACAAGTCGTATGCAAGTATAATATATTATGAATTTTGTAGTGAAATTTTGTTCTAAAAAGAAGAAAATACCAGAGAGAAAAATAGTTTTGGGGAATCCGTGATTCTCTCTCTCTCTCTCTCTCTCTCTCTCTCTCTCTCTCTCTCTCTCTCTCTCTCTCTCTCTCGTCGTTTTGCTGCATGCAAAATATTTTCACATTTTTGTTGCTAAAATAATTTCAACGAAAAAAAAAAAAAATAGAATTCCTCCTGGAAAAAGAATTTATATATTATATGGAAAAGGTTATCTTTTCGGTGACATAATACATACATGTTTATAAGACTATAGCCACAAAGCGCGGGAAAAGTAGGGGCGCCACACATGAGTGCACGAGACGATATATTCATGAGTATCATTTTACCTTGTTGATCACATACTCAGTCAGGGTAAAAAAAAAAAAATAATAATAATAATGAACATAAGGTTCATTATTAAATCTATTTAAGTTAAAGATTAAACTTGATTCGTCACTTTTGACGGCGGGAAAAACTTATAGAGAGGCGTGATTCACAGTCAGAAATGCACGAACCGTGACCACAATATGCACAAACCTGAGCTGTTTATTATGTAAGTATGACGTCACAATATAATCACTATACGTATGATATTATAGAAATTGCGTTGCAATTATAAACTATTCCCAATCAATGTATATAGATAATATACATAACAGTAAATATCATCTATATTATAAGTGTTTATTTATCAAATATTTTTCAGGTTCACTAAACCCATCTTTTTTTATTATTACAAAAAAAAAAAAAATCAATCAAATAAATTGAAAAATAATATTTATTATTGTGTATCAATATTATTGCAAACCATAACTGTGATTTACTACATATATATTTTTTTACTTATAATAATATATTAACCACACATCATTTTTTTTAAAGAGATGACATGCTTATAGGAACCACATTTTGGAATTTTTGCCTTTTAAAATTGTAACCATAAAAAATTGCAATATCCCTAAGGGTAAAAATGATAAAAATAATAATAAATAAAAAAAAATCTATAATATTAAATTTAGGTCAATATTTAAAAAATATTTTTCTATAATATGAAATCATCATTTAATATATATTAATAATAAGAGAATCAAATCCAGCAGCTATAGAAAAATAATCATATTTAATTTTATGTTTTATAATTTAAGGTTCCGGGTACATTATTTTATTTTCTAAATCAAAATTATATACTATATAATAATAAGTATAAGACTTATGATAAAAAAAATGTGCGTACTGATAGTATATTAAACGAATATAATATAATAATAATATTTGAAATGATCTCACCTTCATTAGCTGTAGGGCTAACTTAGTACTTGTATCGTTCATCTTTTTGATTAGTATACTTTGATACTAAAACACTTTTACACTACAAATAATCCACGTGTCTTGAAGGTATGAATTGAACTGACGCTATACCACTCTGATTTGAAGTCAAAAAATTAAAACATCCCCTCTTTTTTTTTCTTTTTTTTCGGGATATTAAGTAGAGGAGGGGCTAATTTTTTAAAGGAAGATTCGCAAAACAACTAAATAACCCTATCGTACACCCACCCCTTTATATCCTTATAAAAGTAGCCGACAGGAAAACTAAAGTTATTGCTCTTGAAAAAACAACCCGTTCCCTTTATTTATTTTTTTTTCCTCGTAAAATTTTCTATTTTGCCGAAACATTTTATTTATTGTTTGGTAGGCAGTACAATAAGAAGAGTAACAAGGGTATCTTTAAGAAGGTTATTGACTTTTTAGGGCATTCTCAGGGTTAAAATATCAAAGGTTAATGCACTCATTTTTTTAAAGTTTTAAAATATGCTAAATTGTCATGTATTCTGTGTAAATACGTTATTTTTTTGACAATGACTTTTATATTTTTGTTATATTCTATTTGAGAGAACTTGAAAATTTTTGTGAAGAAAAGTCATCAATGAAATATTGCTTCTGTCCTCTATCTCTATTGATCTCTTGTTCAAAAAGTATGATGTATGCGAGTAATTTACAAATAAATATAAAATATATAAAAATTGAACTTCTTTAGTTATTTGCAAGTAGGACTGAATACAATTTTCTTGTTACACATACAATAAACAATTTCCGTTCATATGTTAGAAATATAACGAAGACAAAAACACGAAGAACAACTTATGTTTGTAATTTTTATTGCAATTTCTACCTGAGTTTTTAAAACGGAAAGTGATTCAAAAACGTTGTGAAAAAAACAAAAATAAACTTTCGATTTTTAAAAAAGCAATAAAACACACGAAAGAGAGAAATATTAATACTATAAAATTTTATATTGAAAAATATTTTTTTAATAAAGTTTCTTAACTTTTATAGTTTGCCAGAAAAATCTATGTATATATAACCCTTTTTGCTATAAAATGCATGTCAAATTGACGCCTTAGGATATATTTTGAAGAGAAAAAGGGTAAAATATAAAAGAAAGGGGGAGGTTTAGAAGATTACAATTTCACGGGGGTGAAAGTTTTAATAAATTAACTTTTTTTTCTCGTGAAGAAACGGAAATAGTTTTATGTTGCTTCTGTTTTCTTTCTCCCCTCTAAAATAGCCAAAGGGTTTATTTTTATTGAATGACCTACGTCATGGCTATTTTCAGTCGTTGACATGTCCAGTTAAGGGTATTTGACCTACACCTTAACATGTTCTATCATGCAGAATTCCGCTACTTTAAACAATTAAAATTATTACTTAAATTCATTAGAGTATATTAAAAACAAGTTAATATTAAATTTTCTGTCATTATATGTGCAAGGATAATTAGAGTGCAGGGCGACTTATTGGGGAAAAATAAAAACTTATCTCCGCTTCTTCTTCTACTCATACCTGCTACCCTACTCACCTATGAAAGTAAAAAAATAATAATAATTTACCTGCTCACCAGTTACATGGCGCTACCACAAAAAAAAAAAACAAAAAAAAACGCATCATCACGACCCCTTAACGTTTTAGACTTCAACTTAAACATGATGCAACTACATAATTTTATATTTACCTGGTCACACCTACATTGTAAATATATTTTAAATGGCCCTCTAAACTTAGGTTTAAGTATCGTTTTAGGCGTCCCTTTTGGCTTTTTTCGTGAGGGCATTTTATCTCTCTCCTTCTCTCTCTCAAAGTCTTAAATTATATCGTTGAATACTATTTTTATTCTATACGTGTATTCGAAAGAATTATGTAAAGTTTCTTCACGTAACGAATTATAAATATGTTATAAAGCTTTTTTAAATTTGACATAATACACAAAACAACATATTAGAGAGGACGTGGACATAATTTTAAAAACATACATATCATTTATTGATGATATATATTATATAATATATTATTATTTTTAATTCTACAAGGAAAATAATCACCAGATAAAAATACCAAATTTAGTTTAATCTTTTATGACTTTTTTTTCCTACCTTAAAAAATAATAATAACAATTCTAAGAAATTGCATTTATAGATTTTTTTTTTTTAATACAATATTATACTATCATTCTGTTTTGAAAGTTATAAGCAGAAAAAATAAATATATGATTATATGACTATTATAATATTGTGTAGAATAATACTTAAGTGTATATAAAATAATATAATATATGAATAAAAAAATGTTAGCATTGCTTTAAGAGTCACAAAAGCGCACGAATAATATGATTCATCATTTATAAATAATACTTTTTCTCTCTCTCTCTTTAAATACAACAAAATCTTTTGTAAATGCATATAAGTATAAAATAGCCAAAGTACCTAAAACTACGTAATCTAACAGAGAATAAATTGCTATTAACTTTTTTTGTAGTATTTTTTTAACAAATTTTTGTTAACCTTCATTTATGGAAGAAGAAAAAAAAAGGGCTTATAATATACTGTATATATATTTTTACCAAGTTGCGTGCGAGTATTATTATTATTTTGTTATTGTGATTGCTATGTGGTTGAAAGCGAGACCGCGAATGCGTCTGGTCATAGGGCAGATTTGGTTTTGGAATGAGAATGAATGTCATTCTTTCATTTTTGTTTCTTCTTTATTTCTCGGAGAGAAACAAAGAATAATTCAACATTCTCAATTTAATATATTTCTTTTCTACTAATGTTTTTTTCCTAAAATAGTTCATTCTAAGTATAATAATATGCGTAATAATATAACGATACTTATATTAAAACTACAAAAAAAACTTGTTATTTTATATTTTAATACCATTAAGAAAAAAAAGGAAGAAAACACAAATATTTTCTTATATTCTATTGTAAGAATTATAAAGAAAAATTTTTAATGTATATAAAAAAAACTTAAATTACTATTCTAAGAAACGAAAAATTTGAAATTTATTTATATATATATTTTTTAAATGACCAATTTATTTTAAAATTCTAAACTTTTGTCAAATTGTCTTTTACTATCATTTTATATAAATATATATTTAAAAAAAATCTGTAATTTTTGCACGCATAAACAATAATAATTTTAGTCTCCTTTAAGACCTTCAATCGATTTGGAGAACTATCCAAGCCTATGAACTGTCTCCTCTATCCAAATTTGGAATTTTAATTGTGTCCATAATCATATAAACAATAACAAAGATTGTATACAAGGTATTTTTGCTAACTATATAAGAAAATGAAAATGTGGCTAATTTATTAACCAGTTCAGCTACTGATTTGCAATTTTCCACTCGAGTTCACAAACTCAAAGGAAAAAGATTAAAGGTTTCTTGTGATATCAAACCAGGTGTTCGAGTTAAAATAACAAGAAAAGATAAGACAAAATAAAAACATAAAGTAATTTACACACTATTTATTTTTTCTATAATAGAAATCATAACTTATATATTGAAGTGATTAATCTTTTCTTATAACGTTCTACCTCTTTTAATTTATTGTTCTTTAAATTATTATTAAATTCAGGTGTACTGTGGATTTTAAACCTATACAACTTTAAAAAAAAAGTTAAACAATTCATTAATGTATAAAAATAAAAACAACTTAAAAAAATACGTTTGGGAATTTAATGATTTTTTAAATTTCATTTTTTTTTGTAGGTCAATTAAATAAATGTAACAAAACCATTGTTATTTTTGCTTTAAAAGAATAGAAAAAAACCAAACAGAATTTAAGTATAAATTTATATGGTAATGAAAGTAGAGGTATTATGCATGCTTTAGGGTGGACACGAGTTTGCTTGAGGCTCCATTGTGTATGTTGTGAAGAACAAGCCACGCAGCCACAAGAAAAACCATCAGATCGGCTTTTGCTCTATGTTGGCCTGACTGCCTGCCTGGCTGACTCGCCTTCTTACTTTGCCATCAAGCTTATACTCTTGTGTCCCGGTTTGAAAACCATGGTGATAAAAAAAGCCGTCTGGCCAGAAAGAGAGAGAGAGAGAGAGAGAGAGAGAGAGAGAGAGAGAGAGAGAGAGAGAATAACAAAACCTGTGTGTGTGTGAGTATAATAATGCATTGAGAAAAGCCATAGGGCGTATTATATTTATTTTATATACTAAAATCCAATTGATATGAAAATTTTTACACCTGTAATTTAATATATTTTACATGTGACGTAATATTTTGTTATCATGAAATAGACTCTTTTTTTTTTTTTTTTCGTTATGGATCGTTGGATATGACGAGTAAAAAAATATAATGTAAAAAATAATAATAATGCAAAAGTGCCCAAAGGGAAATAGGGAATACCTTATTTTCTGATAGTATGACAGTATGATGTCTGTCACTGTTTAGGGCAAAAAATAATAATAATAAAAAAAAAAAAAGCTTTAGGCTTATGTTAAAAAACATGACTTTTATCGCTTTCTAATTATATAAAAATTATTCTTTTAAAAAAATATATAATATTCTATATATATTACTCGAATATTCAAATATTTTTAAGTGTTGAAGATAAATGTTAATTTTTTTTATCTTCGGTTGATTAATAAATAATTCATGACCAAGAAGAGTGTATAGTAATTTTATTAATGACTCAAACGTTCTTTGAAATAATTATTAATAAAAAAATGATCAATTATTTTCTATAATTATATTTTTATACATATTAAAAAAAAACTTGTTCCTCTTATTATAAAAAAAATCTAGGGTATGAGTTATAAAAAAATATATTGCAAAGGTCCGTGAGTGGGTATCAAAAAATTTCACCTGCTCTTATGTTAATAATTGCAACCATTTTGGATGAAATCATATATTATAAAAAATTATATGCAAAAGATTTTTAATCAGATTTTTCTTTACCTGCTGAGATGTATCAACTTTTGCACGAAACCTTTTTTTATTAAAAAATTAATAATAATTTTTTAGGTGATAATAAAATAATAATAATAAAAAGTATTTTATAAAACACACCTGTTCATTTATATTTTCGAATAAGATTTCATCTTTTTTTCTTTTCTTAAGTTTCAAAAAATTAGTACGTGAATAAAAAAAAAAGATACATTTTACCGTTTTTTTTTTTCATCTTTTGTTCCAATCGTTAAGTGCCCTATTGTGTGTACTCGCATACATATATATGTATGTATTTTTTAACATACATATATCTACGTCTTTTCATTTTGGTCTTAAACTCACATAAAGTTAAGTCCCTTCTCTATATTGAAATGTCCTAAATATTTTTGTGTAAATATTATACAAAAATGTGGATGATATGTAACTTAAAGTCATGTGGATAAACGTAAATTTTTTTATATATTGCAAAGCTACTAAAACAAGGAGAGGCAAAAGCAATAATATATAATATATTTTTTGCACAAACTCATTTATAAATTGCTATACAGTAAGGTAAACAATCATTACAAAGTAATTTTAAAGTCTGTTGTAAAGTTATTTTAGAAACACATAGGAGTATAATTTTAACATGCCGGTCCAGGCCACTCCTTCAAGTAGCTTATAATACAATAATTTGCAATAATAATAAAATTTCCAATGAAGAATTTTATTTTAAAAGTGAATCAAAAGTTGCCCCCCTAAAAACAAAATGACGTCATATTAATGTTATGACGGTAAAAATAGCTTGAGGGTTTTATCTTTGCTTATATATGTGAGTGTAAGAAAGCATGCGAGTTTTAAGTGCCTCAGGGTTTACACCAGCTGGTTCAATAGAGCACCACAAACACGGCTTTTTCAATCATTTTATACTAAAACTTCAATGAAAATATAATTAAAATATTAAAAAGTATTAATTTCATTCAAAAAAATTAAACATTTATTTACTTAATTTGTGTAAATTGGACTTACCACATCAGAAGAAACATCAATATCAGGATCAGAGGTAACGTCCCCATCAATAAGTACAAAAGTGACGTCATTATTGTTATTAGTTGATGCTGAACCTGCTTGTTTTCTAGGTGATAATGCATCTCCATCAGTATCCTCTAAGCCGGCTTTACGTTTCAAACTTAGAGCACGATTACCAACACCCCCGCCGCCACCATCCCCTGACGATGACCCAGGACTATCAGCACCACCCAACGGACTTAAATTTGCCATAACACTTTCTATTTTTTTAACTGTAGAAAAAAATATATATAATAATAATTATATTTTTGATACGCAGATAATATTTCGAGTACGTCTACTTCATACGCCCCTCAATAAGATTCTAAACCAGCCTGAGGCTTAGCCGCGGGAGGAGAGACGAACAGGTAAAAAAGAAGTAGTAGAGGAGGGAGCTCAGGGGGAGGGGGGTACAGGTAAGACAAGAGAGTAGGAGAAATACTAGAGGGGAAATCAGGGGAAGTGACTCCAGTGAGCCCACTAAAAGTATCTTGTCTCTTTTTTTCTTTTTCCATCGTAACATTATTAAATTTATAGAGAAAAATATTTTATAGTAGTGTGAGTGTATGTGTAGTACAATTTTTTTGACTGACATTACCACAAAAATATACAACAGGTGCGTTTATAAAGATGGCTACTATGCGCAAAATAATAAACAATCAAAGAGAGAGAGAGAGAAAGAAAAGAGAATAATAATAATAATAATAAAGAAGTGGTTTGAAGATATTTTGAAGACGAAGAAGGCTTTTGGTGGTAGCTATAGCGTTAGTACCTTCTCACCTTGCTTCTATAGCAACCTTGAAAATTCCGCTCTCTCTCTCTCTCTCTCTCTCTCTTTGAGATGAAGTAGAGAATCAGCCAGTCAGCTTTATACCATCAGCATCATCATAATCATCTTTCCATCTTATTTTAATCAGAGTACCCTCTTCAACAAAAAAATACACACTACCATCTTATAACTTTCTATATCATAATATGCATATTTTATGTAGACACATTCCATCAACTCTTTACTTAACATCTCAAAAAAAAAAAAAAAAAAAAAAAAAAAATGACATGTAGATTTAAGAAAAAAAATTAAACGTATAATATATAAACTTGTTTATTTTTATATGTAATAATGAAATAGATAAATATATTTCTTAACCTTGTCTAGACATTTTTTAGCTACTGAAATATTTTTTTAACAGTAATATTTTTTATCACTTTATCTTTATATTATTATGATTTGTTAAACAAATTGGTTTCAAGAATTTATTCCTGGCTTAATACATTGTTTTGTTTTTTCATCGCGACGGAAAACCGCGCGTTGAAGTCTCCCGGAGACTTCAACGCCTGCAAAGCATACCATTAAAAAAAAAAAAAAAAAAAAAAAGTGTGACTGAAATATATCACCTATATTTTAACAGCTCATTTATTTGATATCAAAGAATGCTGCTAAACTTCCAATTTAAGAGTGTAAACATCATGGATGAACGACGTGGGCGCGAGTTTTACTGCACAGTGCCGGGAGCAATGAGATCGTGCGCGTGCCGAAGTCTTTTACTTCTCAGGTAGCCCCCCAAGCATCTTCTTCTTACTTTTGCTGCTGCTTCTCTTTTTTTTTATATTTTTTTACTGCATCAACCTCGCCTTTACTTTTATATACATACAGAAAACAGAGTCGCCTGAGGGCACTCCTTTAATCCCAGCAGCCAAATGGACCACTTGAGCCGTGACCTACGCCCTCCGTGCCTATACAAAATGCAGTAAACACAGGTTTTCAAGACATCCATTTCAGTTCGCAAGTAATAAATTATTATAACGTTATAAAAATAATATATATTGGCGAACATAAGTGACATTATTAACACCTTCTTTTTATATATTAACAAATAAACGGACGTCTAAATTTCTTTTAAAAAAATATTAAAAAAAAAAAAAATGCAATAAAAATGTATAAGTTAAATTATATCTTTTACAGTTTATTTTTATTTCACTTTTGTATTTTTGCATGAGAATAATCAGCATAGGACCTTCTTACTATATTTAAAATGTACCTTGGTAACAAGTGTATGTTGTATACCAAAACAAAATTTACTTGTTTATCTGGACTTTAATCTCATCTCTTTGAAATTTATGTATAAACCTTCTGGTATCTATTTCATAGTATATACACACAAAGTATGTTATCCAATGATGTCACAGGGTGAACATTCCATGGGTCTAATATATCAAGATATTAAAACACGATAAAGTTGCTCATTATATATTTTAAATAATGAATTAAAATATATATTATATCTCATTATTAGTATAGCTTGTGCAATAATTTGATAGTATAACCACTAAGAATTTTGCAATCCAAACATTTGTTATTATTATTATTTTTTTTTTTTGAACACCAATTTCTCTTTGAGAGAAATGAAAACGTGATGATCTAAACGTAATTAGGCATGACGTAAGTGTTATAGAAATCAGCACAAACCAGAGCTCTGTATATTATAGTGAGGGTTTTTATCTCTCCGCTTAGTCAAAAAAAAAAAAAAAAAAAAAAAAAAAAAAAAAAAAAAAGCAGGGAGGAGTTGGCTAATTGTTATTCCAGCGGCATTTCCACAAGCGTCAAGTGGCGCTATAGCTCCATCACTTGTATGGACCACTGAAGCTGTGTTGGCTGGAGATGAGAGAGAGAGAGAGAGAGAGAGAGAGAGAGAGAGAGAGAGAAAAAATTAAAAGAAAGAAATACACAAGCAAAAGAGAAAGAGGGGGCATATTTGGCGGTAGCGGCGGGGTTAGCTAGCGGTGCTTTCTTAACTTCATACAAAACGCGACGACGCCAAGTTAAATTTGTAGACGAAAATGGAACCAACCACGTGTATTTTTATATAGTCTCTTTTTCTTGTTCATCCCATATATGGATCTTCTTTATGTAATAAAATATTTTTTAATATAGAATATATAAGAAAAAAAATCTCTTTATATACGATGATAGCAATCTCTAAAAGTAAATTAAATAAAAAATAATAATAATAGTAAATTGTTCTTACATAACGAAGAGTTTTAATTAAACATTTTATTATTTCAAGAAGTGTACATACAGTATATATAAAGTACAAGTGAAGGGTTGTTAAAGGTCAAATTAAGGTGAGAAACTCTTTAAAGATGGACTTCTTATGCGTTGTTATAAATCACGATCAATTTGCTTTGTGGCTTCTTATGCATACAAACGCAAACAACATGCATAATGTATGCATCTTATACATATAACACGCGTTACCGTTATTTTTAATTAATTAACATTACTTTTTATAAAATATATAAAAATTTGTGGGTTTTTATTTATAAATTATGCAAGGTAATGTAAAAGAAAGAAGTAATTTCATTATTCTTAGAAATTGATAAACATTTTGTGACCTATATATTTAAAAGAAGAAACAACTTTATTATTAAATAATTCAAATGTCAAGAAAAATAATAAAATTCATTCACTTTTTTTAAACATAAAATTTCTCCCCTTAATTCATTCATGATTCAGAATACAACATTAAAAAAAAAAAAAAAAAAAAAAAGTGAATCATTTTAGAAACATTTTGGAGAATATAATTTCCTTTACACGCCTGCAGAACATTTTTCCTATAATTTTCTGATAATAGATCCTCTCCGTTTTTCTTTTCTCAAAGTCTTCTTTTACAGAGATAAAAATTCGTGTTTTATAAAAGTGAGAAGGTGTATTTTTGTGGTCTGTCATTTTCTCCTTTCCCTCTCTCTATATATTTTTTTTCTTACAAGGTTGTGTATTATTTCCTTTCTTCCCATGCATGCATGTATTGTCGGTACAGCACAGCACAATATAATGATACACTCAAAGCTAGAGGCGACTCATGGCCGCGGGAATTAATGATTGCAGCTTGAAGGAATGCAAGACAAGACTTTTGAAATGCACACACGGCAAAGCATCAGGTATAGAAAACCATTAGGACAAAAGCCGCAAACTTGAAGAGTTCCATATTTACCTCACAAGATGTAATATATCAAATATACCTGGTTGTAGAAAAAGACGGACAATCCGTTATTTTTTTACACACAAAAAAATATATTATTTAGAAATAAAAGGAAAAGCGAAAAAAAAATGAAGAAAAAATAATAACTATGTTTTAGTTGTTGTAATATGTGAAAGTGAAAAACTGTCAGTCACATAAAAATTATTTATTTTGAAATTTGAAAGGCATTGTAAATTTATATACCGTAAATTTTTCAAAGAATATAGGGATGAAAAAAATAGCTTGCAAAAATATAATAATAACAGTTTTAAAGAATATTATTTAGATTTGGGACAATACTTTAATGTTTTTTTTTTAAGGCTAACACATACTGTGGATGTTTGCATCATATAAAAAAATGATGTTTTTTCTATTTTAAAATATATTATAAAAAGTGCCAACTATTCCATTAAACTTACTGTATAGACCTTATCATGTAATTAATTAAATATTTATTCTGATATCAATCTTCTCATATATAAATGTATATATAAGTACTCAATTAGTAAATACACTTCATTAAGACATAATATTCCTTGAAAACAAATTAACATTCACGTTTATTTTCAATACATTTATAATATTTTATTACGCTATTTACTCTTTATATATTATATATCCACGTGCGAGACGAGAATTGTCTTTCATGTATGGTGATGAATTTGATGCACTTTTACTTATATTTATTTTTATATGCATAATAAGTAACCTTGATTAGTACATCATTACATTGCACACTGTATATGAAGCACAACAGGGCTAATAATTCTGCCCTTCACTTATTTATATAAAGGGAGAGAGAGAGATAGGCGACCTCAGGTTTATGTATACACTTGATAGGTAGCATGATCGAAAGTGGCAATTAAACAATCTGCAGTATTATGTTATAATATAATTCCTCTTTTTTTTCTTTTCATTTTAAGTTTTATTTTATCGCTCCACTTATTTTATATTATAGTTATATAGACACGTGCTTTATCTCTCTCTTTCTCTCTCTCTTCTCTTCTCTACCTCTCTTCACACAGAGAGAGTATATTAAACTGCAAAAGTCAATTGATTTATTATTCCCATACTGTATATAGACTAGTTTTTAATAATCTTTTAATGAATGCATAATATGATGCATACATAAACACACATATATAAAATGAATGGTTGTATGTATTTTAATATTATGATGACCATGTTAAACATCATGTTTTTAATATTTTATACACTTCAATAAGCAAGATAATTTTAGAAATAACATACATTTTTTTTTCGTTTAAATATTTATGACTTTTGGTCACAATTAAAACAATTGCATTCTATATAAGCTCTTTTTTTTTTACCTCTCACAAGAATTTAGTATTTTTTTTTTATATGTAGGAGTTTATGATGTTCTTATTATATTAATATTTTTTATAAATCACAAGAACTGCTTATGGTGCTTTTTTATATTATGTGTTTGGTTCAGTGGACTTCACCTCCTCTTATTCCATTTATTGTATATTTGTTTGTCAATAATATCTATGTCTTTAAGTATATAATAATTATTTGTATTGATAATAAATATAGTTTATATTTTGAAAACTAAAAGTTTAAAATTTAAAAAAAAATTTAATATAAGTTTTGAATTAAATTCTTTTTATCGCAATTATATAGATAAACAATACAACTTTCTGTAATCAATTATGATGGGTTAACCATCATATAGGCATTGGAGCAAAAATATTGAATTAAAAAATTGAACTTTTAAACTATTTCTTGAGCAATAAAAAATATCTTCCTTCTCTGATTTTTATGTGCAATATTATAATTTTAAAACGTCAAAACTGAAAACGCCTTCATGTAATTTTCTGATTGGTTATAGAATCATTAAAAATAAAGAAATAAACAATCCTTATTATAATATAATCTTAAAATAAAAATAAAAACAAGGTAAACTGATCAAAATAATTATATCTTATATGCAAAGAAAAAAAAATATATAAAAGTTGAATATATTATTATGCATGTCAATAATATAGTTTATTTATTATTGATGTTGGTGTTCATATTGTTACAATTATTTAACACATGAATGCATTTGTTTTACAAGCCTGACATGTATGTAATAATAAAGTAAAATAAAATGTGAGAAATTTATTTATTTCGTTACATCCATTGTCATTAAGATTAAAATCATTTCTTATATTTCTATATTAATTAATAAAGTTGACAATTGATATTTCGTTTAATGACATGGAATGTGTATAGATTAACATGCAAATGTTTTTCGTACGCTTATATTGATTTGCGTAATAAAAATCTACAACTTTTTTAGAATTTACATGATATAAATACGATATAATATACGATGATATAAAATTATATGAACATTGTTTTGTAAGAGTATTTAATTAATGTTAATCCATTTTTATGAACCATAACATATTTAATTGCAATTGATGATACAATATGCCATTATACTGTATGATTGTAACAAATATATAAATAAATTATAAATTATAGGATATATTTTCTTATATATATGCATAAATTTCAAACAAATGTTCGATATAAAAAGATATTAAAAGCTCTCTAATATAGAACCTTTATAATTTTTAAATAATTATAGTTATATTATTTTTTGTTATTAAAGCAGGTGTTCATAGAGAATATATATATATAAAAGAGTAGGTAAAGTTATATTATACATCAATGTCGTGTGTGTGATAGAAATGTGACCCGCCCTATGACATAAAGGACTAAAGGAGTGATTTTTTGCACAGACATTCTCTCTCTCTCTCTCTCTCTCTCTCTCTCTCTCTCTCTCTCTCTCTCTCTCTCTCTCTCTCTCTCTCTCTTTCATTCTCACATCAGATCATACAATGTCAAATTAAACTCTGTGACACTTGAGGTTACGTAGAGAGAGAGAGAGAGAGAGAGAGAGAGAGAGAGAGAGAGAGAGAGAGAGAGAGAGAGAGAGAGAGAGAGAGAGAGAGAGAGAGAGAGAGAGAGAGAGAGAGAGTCTCCATTGCTCATATAGTTATTTATCATTATAATATAATATATATTTAATTTTCTAAATATAAGTATGCATGTCATATAATATACTGTATATTATAATATAACGTGGTAAAGGAATTTATTAATTTGTGGTTTTAATATAACAATTGAAAATTAATGTGCAAATTGTTGTTGTTGTGTTTTTAAAAGGTATAGACGTACAGAGGTTATTATTATATACGCCTATTATATACTATACTGTATATATATATGATGTATATAAAAAGTGCGTTAAAAATTAATTCATTATTATTTGATGTATTATTGTAATAAAGTAATTTTTCAATGAAATATATATGCATGATCAATTTGATAGTATTATTTTTTCTTTGTTCATTTTATTCAAATGAGATATTAAACAAATTACAAAGGTTGCCTAGTTTAATGTTTCTCATATTTTATATACATTATTATAGTTAAATAATTTTATAAATTTGGCAAGTATAATACTATCAATTTGTATAGCAAGAATCCTATATTTAAATTCAAAAGAAAAAAAAGAAGTAATCTCTCATAAATGCTTATACTAAAATTATATACATAACCAGCAAACTATTTTACATATTTTTTATTATACTAAAATATTTCTGGTATAATTACGCAATTTTTTTCTTCTTTAGTCTACACATGAACTACTTAATTTTTTTTATATATAATTCCCTGAAGGTAAAAAAATAAAAACAAAAATATTTTTGATGATACTCCGTTATAGGTCGTAACTTTTATAGAGAGCAATCTGTTTCTGTCCTTTCTTCTTTATATATTGTGACGATGCATGAGTGTAAATTAAAATTAAAATAGCGTCAAAGATAATTAGTTGTTTTCTTATACAGACAATGGTATCATCTCTCTTTCTCTCTCTCTCTCTGCTCAAATTTCATTTCCTTGTCTTTTCTGACGCATTATATGATAAATAATAATCTTCTTTGCTCTCTCTCTCTCTCTCTCTCTCTCTCTCTCTCTCTCTCTTTCTTTCTTTCTGTATTATAAAAGAAAAAAAAAGGAATATTTTTATAACAGGTTTCATTATAATCTAATCTGCATTTAATTTTATTTTTTAATTAGAATGAAAAGTTTTTTTTTTTTTTTTTTTTTTCATGATGAGTGCAAATTTATTTTTAAGTTTATTTATTATAGAAGAATAAACCGTATTTTTGAATTAATTATCCTTCGCAAAATAATGCATTATTAAGAGAGATTATTGTAAAATATTTGAATAACATACTTGTTCCATATTATAGGATTTTTTGTACGATTTACTAACAATATTTATTCTGTGATTCAAATACCTATATAATATAACAATTTATTTATTTTCATTCTGTAAATGAAACGAACTTTAATTAATTTTTTTAACTACTAATTTAAATTTACACTCCTAAAAATTGGTCTAATTTTAATGAATGACATTCTGACAGTTAATTTTTTTCATATATATAAAATAAAAACTAATTTAAAAATATTTAAAATAAGACTTTTAAAACTATTTTAAAATCAAAGTGTTAAAACTATAATAAAATATATAAATAAAAAAACAACATCAACCTTTCAAATAATTTTTAAGTTAAAATATCATTTTGCTTTTTTTTTTAACCTTTTATTTGACAACATATTAAATTAAGAATAGAAGGAAAGAAAGAAAAAAAAATTCTATTATATTTTATTTATATACGAAGAAAAAGAAGGGCGGTCACTTGTGATATAAAATAGGTGCGGCCTTTAACATTTGCTTTTGAATTGGTGCTAAAAGAACAAAACGTTCTAATTGGAGGTACTCATCATCAGTGGCTACAGATTATTAGAGTATATTTTAGTATAAGCAGAGGACACACACATACTCACTTACTTTACTCTCGCAGGAGCGATGCTAAAGTCTTACTTTAACTTCAACAGAGAAGCAATAATACACACACACTCACACACAACAAGTTCAATGCCCTAAGCCATGCATGGTACACCAAAAGCTTCTGATCTTATACTTGGGCGGGGAACCTAAGCAGCGTATAGGTCAACCACACCTGTTTCAAAAAAAAATATATATGTATGTATATATAGGTAGGCCCTATAACATTTTGGTCCCAGGGACCTTATACATATAACCCGCTTTATTAAATTTATGTCTTTTTATTTTATAACAAATTTTTATTTGTGAGACATTTTTTTTTCTTTAAAAGTGTTGCAAGGGCTATTAAATGTTATAAAATGTTTATACTCTTTATTTTGTGATTTATAACTTAAATAAAAATATAAAAAAAAATCTATATCTACATTATGAATGTAATCTATAAGTATATATATATTACCGAATAGATTTAGTCATAAAAATTATATAGTTGTTATTTCTTTTAGAGAAATATATACGTTGTGCAATTTAGATAAAAAAAAAATGTTAATTTGGATTCAAAATTTACAGCACTGGCTGTTAGTAAATGTTAAAATAATTTGAATGTTTTAAGTTGAATGATATATTTTTTTTCAAGGAAACAATGTAAAACCTATAAATTTATCAATTTTTCGAATCCTCCTACAAATTTACAAGTTTTAAAGCTTGTATTATTATTATATTAGAGAAAAATGAAATAATTGATGCTCATATTGCGAGAAATAAAAATTGTTTCCTTATTTTTATATTACCAACCACCGAAACAAAAGGCAAGTTCTAAGAACACGATGGTCGACTTCACGATTTTTCTCAATAAAAGGTGATAGCTTGGTATTTGTCTAAGAAGAAAAAAAATCAAAGTTTTGGTATTTTAAATGTTTTTCATTCATAAAAAGAATTCTATTGTATAATTTAAAATTTCAAGGAAAATAAATTCAACTGTATCATATAGTTTATTAGGATTATAAAAATATATATAAATGATTAATGAATTATATTTTATCTATATTTAGCCCAGATTATAATAATGAGTCACTTAATCATATATGTATGAACTCATGTATATTAATTTACAGTTCATTTTTATAACCTGTACCATGGGAGATATTATACAAATTAATTTTCGCATCTTTTGCAAGTTTGGTCGCACTTATTTGTCTCTCTCACGCTCTAATTTGACTCCCTTCAAAACATTCAGTATAAACCGGACTTTTTTTTTCTTTCTTTCTTTCACTTCTTGTCATTGAAAAGTTGATTCTTATCGTTTCATTTCCTTTTCTCTTCGCATCCTAATTTCATTTATATCAAAATATGCGTTGCATGTATTAAATAATTAATTTAAAATATATTTATTTAACAGTAATGAATTAATCGTATACAATATACTAACTACACATGGGACTTTAAAATATATATGGAGTCCCGTTTAAAGAGGATGCAAGTTAGAAAAGTAAAAGAATTAAGAAGAAGAAAAATCTTGATGATGAATCTCATACTGTCAAAATTATATAGTGGTGACCGCATCTTATGTGAAAAATAAAAAGGAAGTTGTTAAATAAAAATTGCCATCAAAAAACATTTATAAGAATTTAAAAGTAGGACCATCTCGTAAATATTTATAGTACCGTCTTAAAAGCGTATAAAAAAATATAATAGAAATAACATTTTTTTTTTTAATATTCTTTAATTTAGTATAAAGATATAACTCTATAGAAAAAGGGAGAGAGAGAGAGAGAGAGAGAGAGAGAGAGAGAGAGAGAGAGAGAGAGAGAACACAGATTTGTCACAAGTATAAGAATAAAAAATATTAATCATTAAAATAATATTTAAGAGTTTTTTTTTTTTTTTTTTTTTTTTTTTACATAGAAAAAATATGTGATTGGAATATTTTGCGAGTGTTTTTTTCTTCCATGCATTTTGAGTTGAAAAATATATAATATTTTTTTACTTGGATTAATCTGGTTCTTTTAAATATATATGACAGGCTAGCTGTACTAATTTATTCCTTAAGTTATCAGTATAGTAGCTGTCATCTTTATGTACATTTTAAACTCATATGAAAAAAAAATATATATATTATAATATATATTTATACAAAGATGTACCAGTATATAATATAAAAATGGCAATATATTATATATCTTTTAAATAAATATTATACAAATAATCTTGATAATAATTTGTTAATCTGACATAATTATGCTGCGTTGATTTGTATTCAAAATATTTTATATTAAATATTGACATATTTTTGACAGTTCGTGTGAATTTTTTGTGCAGATTTTTTCCCTTTCAGAAAATAACATTTTCTGTTATTATAAAGAACTTTTGTAGTCAAAATATTTTTTACTGCGTTTATATACATTAGTTATATAAATCTCGTATCTCTTTAACTTTTTTAACTTGGACCTTCTAATATTTTTATATCATTTGAAATTCATTAGTAAAAATTATTTATCCATGATAAAAATTTCAGAACTGGCAAATATCAAGTCAAGGAAAATAAATTATTGAAATTTACATTGGAGGAGGGTGGGCTTATATTTTGGCTTAAAATGCCATAATTCAAATTTTTAGATGGTCAACCACCTATACCAAATTTTTACATACCGTATAGTTGGAATTGTCTTTTCTATAAGTAGCACTGTGCAAAATAAACTATTAATGAATTAAAAAAAAAAATTAAAATTGAAAAATGAAATTCCCGCAGTACCTCAATTCTATCCTTATATAATCAAAAGCTAAAACTATAAAAAAAGTTATATAAAAAAAGGTGTTAGTTCTTTTGTTTTGTATTATAAAAAGAAAAACTTATTGTCTCTTTGACAAATTACATATTTTTTGAAAAGATAATTTCATCTACCGTAAATAAAATGCAACATTTTTCTATTCTATACTTTTATCTTAAAAAAATATAGTAATTTTATATAGAGAGGGGAAAAAAAAAAAAAGAAGAAGAAGAAGATAAAAATCAACTGTAATAATGACATTCGGATATGAAACTTTACTTGTAATTTGATGTGAAAAATAAAAATATTATGATTGTAGTTCAAACACCTTAAAAAAAAAAGAAATTGTATATTTGTTTTATTGATATGATTTGTTATATTAAATTTTGTCTTTCCTGAAAAATTTTAACAATCAAATTTTTTTATATTATATATTTATTTATATAATATATAATATGACCAAGCTGAAAGATAAAGTAATCAATCTTTTTACAGTAGAGAAAATAATATAAAAATCATGTGTCATCAAAAAATGTTTTTATTTTGAGTTTATTGGCCTTATATTCTATTATTGTTATCGAGAATTGGATTATTGTATTAAAAAGAATAATATATCTTTTGTTCCAACTTTAATATTAATCCCTTTTATTATTTCAGAACCCTGTTGTCTTTAGTATAACATTATATTTCGAATTAACTTCTTAGACTATTTTTTTTTAACTTCAGCACGACCTAGCGGCGACCTCTTAAAACATTATCATCATTAAAAAAAAAATGTAACAAAAAACTTCTAAACTATAATTTTTTTCTATTCTATTTTGTGGTTATATTTAGAAGTTAGGATCCGAAAAAAATGTAATTTTTTTATAGATATCTTCAATCTTTTTTTTTTTTTTTTTTTTTTATTTTTTATTTCTTTGATATTTTAATACCGCATTTTAAAATTTGTTATTATTTTTAGAAAAAAAACTTTTGATTTTTTTTTTTATAGCTTCAGTAATGCATAATTAATATCGAAAAAAAAAACCTAAGGCTAAAATTTTCTTATCATAAAAATTCAATGACTTTTTTTTTTATATAATTTAAAGCATTTAAAATGCATTTCTACACCCATAGTAGCTGCATATATTTATAAAAAGTTATAATTATATCATATCAGAGGAAAAAAAAATCAAGAATGTTATATACACATAAATTTGTATATATTATATTATTTATTATTTAAATAACAAATTATTATAATTTTTATCCTTTTAATGTGAGTATATATTATAATTAAAAGTAACATAATTTACTGTTATATTTTGTCTTTTCTCTATGAAAGAGAGAGAGAGAGAGAGAGAGAGAGAGAGAGAGAGAGAGAGAGAGAGAGAGAGAGAGAGAGAACATGACATATAATATATGAATAAATTTTATGACTTAATTTTTTTTAATTACTTATGATTTTCTATGTACACTTGCAATTTCTCTATATGGTCTCTAATGAGAGATATAATATAAAATTGCTGTAAGGCAATATAATATGACTGGAGAGACCACCGCCTTTATAATATTATATCTCTTGTTTGTTGTCTTGTCCGACCTCGTATTTCATCTAGAGTATAAATATACATCCTTTTTATATTATTTATAATATTGTGATACCTTGTGACGTAGTAAAGTCAAAGATTTTCACCTTTCACCTTGTTTTGTTACAAAGTTTTATAACAATGCGGAGAGTTTAGATGGAGTACAGTAAAGGTCCAGACATTAAGCAGAAAATGGTTATTATGCTTCTATATTTTATACGTGTTGGATTTTTTTTTTAACGCAACGCGAGGCATTTTTTTTTTTTTTTTTTTTTTTTTTTGTAATTCTTAGGTTTTTTAAAATTAAGAGCAATTTTTAATGAGCATTTTTGGAGTTAAAATAAAGAATTTGAAGGACAATATAATTGAGTCTTTATTTATGTTTATAAATCATATTAGATATAGCCACATTTACTTATTATTTGGATGCAGTTGTGGTCCAGAAATTCAAAGATGACCAAAGACACGTGACAAAAGTGGCGCATGCCAAGAATAAAACAAACTCATCTTTCCATGAAATTGTTGGTGTGTATGTAATGTGGTTAATTCACTTTTTTATATATAAATTTAAAAAAAAAAAAGTCTTATGGTTATGTGGTTGAAACAACTTATATAGCAAAATTCTTAGTATTTTCATTAAATTATCTTACATACAAAAAATTATATAATAGACTGATTTTCCCTCAATAAGATGATATTATTAAGAAAAAATATACAATGAAAGATATTTTGTTGTTTTGATGTTTGGAAGGTTTACTAATAATTCTTAATCCTATATAACAAACTGGGCCTATACTATTTTTATGCCAGATCTTATAATAACTTGATTTGTGATTTGCACAAATTTATTGTCATTTTTTTCTGCAATTCCATGACATATATGATACTCGCATAAAATCCCTATATATAAATAATAATTCTTGATGGGTGCGGCATTGCAACCCTGCATATATTTGACCCCTATATGTAAACATAATCCAACGTGACATAAAACCTATATAATATAACATTCCATTGCAATAGCTTCTTCTTATTATAGATTAAATATATATTTTAATCAGATATTTTATTATATAGCTAACATTAACATTGGTTTATATATATATTTATATATAATCATAAAAAAATGAAATCTTTTTACAAATATATATTTATATATAAAATATATATATATTAAATCACACAAAAAATATAAATCTTATTCTGTATATTATATTACAAGATTAATTTAATATTATTTAATTTAATAGTCAAGTACATGAATAAAATTATATTTTATTATAAAAACATCGGTGACAATTTTAATAAAAAAAAAAAGAGACAACATTGACTTTTTTTTTATATATAAGTATAAAATACAAATAATAGTAATAATTATAACACTTATCATGTCATATAATAATACTTTATTACAATAATTATTATTTTTTTCAATACTATAAAAGCAACGATTAATGTCATCCTTCATAAAGAAAAAAAGAAAAAAATTCTTGTGGTAATAGATTTGATGTACTGGTCAAAATAAAATAAAGTTAAAGATTATATGTATCATAAAATACAGAATAACATGTACACATACAGTATTATATTATACTTTACTTTATGCATTATACTTGCACACGTATGTATATAGAGAAACAAAAACCTCCCATGTATATACATTGACAAAGTCTTAAATTTATCATTAAATATTATGTTTAGTGATATATCGTGCACATATCATTATACTTTATTACAATATATATGCAAAGATTATTATTTATATTTATTTTATATATATTATCTTTAAGACAAAATGCAACCTTTTATACATAGGATTTTAATTGATTATGAATATAAAATTTAATTAATATGAAAAGAGTGCGGATGAGAAAAATTACGATTTTTATTGGCAAAAATACTCTCTCTCTCTCTCTCTCTCTCTCGCTTGCTTGCTTCACTTAAAGTTAAAGGTATCCTGTTATGTTCTGTAACCAAACGTATAAATCATTATAGATCGGTCCATCATGCATAAACCTACTATATCTCTTAACCCTTTTGTACTTTCTTGAAATAGGGGTTAAAAATTGTAAAGTAGGCAACTTTTTAAATTCTTATCTTACCACAAGATTCCTCTAATTTTTTTTTTTTTTTTTTTTTTTTTTTTTTTGTAAATACAGCATAAATGTGTTATTGTTTTTATAGAAATTAAGTACCTATATAATAATATACTAATAAAAATGAAGATACCGAAGACTTAAAAAAAAATTTAAAAAAACGAGTGATGTGCTTCAAATTTACTATGAAATAACTTTGATTTGACATTAGATTACCATAATAAATCTTCTATTATATATTTTCTATTTTTTCAGATAATTAAAAAGAAAAATCCAGTAAAGGAACAAATTACTGCACTTCTCATAGGTTATAAGTTGAATGCACTCAATCGTTAAAAAAAAAAAATGAAATAAATAATTATTTAATTAATAATAAATGTAAATGAAGTAAAACATAATAATATAACAATAATAAAATATATTATAATATTTTTCATATATTATTATTATACATGTTATATAATTTAATATTATAAATATATAAAGTTATAAAATTTTTATATATAAATGTTGCATATTATATATAGCATATAACGTGTAGATACAAGTGCATATAAAGTATAATGTAAAATAATATCATTATATCATGCACCCTTTTTCTTTTGTATATTACCGGTACCTTCTCTTTATTGCGTGCCGCGTATTATACATGTATGTAGTAGGTACGTTACGTTACATACATACGTACATTTTAAAATGCACCATGTTACATCGTATATATAAATCAAAATTTTATATATATAAAATTATTTGAATATATATTTCATTGTCACTGCTGCACAAGTTCAATGTTCCTTTATATTCATGTAATGATTAACGACTTCACTTTTTGTCAAAATATACACACGTTAATCAGTATATGTATATTATTTTATGTAATTCTTTTTCATCATATAAAAGTCACCTTATTTTTTTCCCCCTATATATAAAACAAGTTTATAGTTTCTATTTAAAAAAAAAAATCATCATTATATAATTATATAAAACTGTTATGGCAAAAAATGTTATACAAATTATACTAAATTATTAATTTTCATTTTTTTTCTTTTTGAAAAAACTGCATAAATTTGCATTTTAATTTAATGATTGCTTTAAAAAATTAATTATTTTGAATGAAAAAAAGGATAGTATTATAAGTTATATACCATCAGAAAACTATAATACATAAAAATATATATAATTTTTTTATCACAATTTAACTTTATTACCTATTAAAGTTAAATTGAAAAAAAAAAAAAAAAAAAAAAAAGTCAATTTTTAACGATGCAATTTTAATTTTCCATTTGGTTTAAAACTAAATTACTTTTTCCCTTTCGTTATTAATATAGGTTCTTGATTGATTTGCGATGTATATTATATACGTGTAACGAATTGCTGTAAACGACTTCGTTAAACATAAACCATACAGGCGGCACTTTTTATTGCTACTTAATCTATACTTTTTCATTAAAACTTTGAAAAATTCACTTTTAGCTTTTGAAAAATGATTTTGTCAGATTGAGATTTCTATTTTCCCCTAGAAAAAATAAAATATTTTAAATATTTACAAAAAAACATACGCAGTCCTAGAAATGGTGCTAAATGCAGATTTTTATAATTTGCAGTATCAACGTTATAACTTTTTGACTGTATTCGACCACGGGACCGGTGTGGGTGGAAGGTCATTTTAACCATCTCCCCTCATCACATACTGGTTATACCTTTGTTAATTGCCTTCAACAAAAATCCTCCCTAATAACTTACTGGTCTTTGTTATATGTGAAATTAAAATTAAAAACCATTTATTCTAAAACATTTAATTACTTTATTTTGAGCTATACCTCATTAAACATAAGATAATATATAAAGAGAAAGAAATGAGTTCTTTATTTTAATAAAAAAAAATGTAGTACGCCGTCATTATATATTAACACCAAAAAGCTATTCATACAAAAAAATTAACTTTAATAAAACAATAGAATTTGAAAAAGGATATAAATTACTTTTGTATATATATAAAAAAATATAGTAAAATTTCAATACGTGTATATTTTTATTATTATTGTAATACCATATATGTTTAACAAAGGTATGAAAAAAATAAATTTAAATAAGCTAATGTACTTTTTATTCTTTCATTGAATTTTTTTTGCTTATTAAATTTGACTAAAATTGATCTCCCTTGCTCTCTCTGTCTCTCTCTCTCTCTGTCTCTCTCTCTCTCTCTCTCTCTGTCTCTCTCTCTGTCTGTCTCTCTCTCTCTCTCTCTCTCTCTCTCTCTCTCTCTCTCTCTCTCTCTCTCTCTCTCTCTCTCTCTCTCTCTCTCTCTCTCTCTGTCTCTCTGTCTCTCTCTCTCTCTCTTGCTCTCTCTCATTTTAAAATAGAAATACAATTTCAATCAATCTTTTTTTATTATTATTATATTGCAAGGTAAAGAAGGATAATCTCATAATTTGGCTTTTTTTTTCTGAACAGTTAGAACTGCGAAGCACGTCTTTATTTAATACTACAGTCCGGCTACAATGTACCGACAAAGTGCTAATTTTTATACTGGAGATCCGTGACCCAACTATTGAGAAAAGAGTAATAAGCCTTATTTAAACCACAAAAACAATACTAACATCCCAAATGTGGCGTTAAAATATACCCCCACTTTTTTAATAAAAATTTTGCCCAAAGCTTAAGCTTCCTGCTTTTAAAAAATTCTATATTATAAATATAAACCATATTATATGTAAAGTCATTATTATAATTATAGAGATTTTTTATTTTATTATTATTATTTGAAAAAAAAATAAAATATTTATATCATAATTTTAGAGTACTTATGACGTATATTAAAAATAACTGTAAATATTTAATCAGAATAAAACGATCTATCCCAATATCAAAAAAATCAATCCTATAATATTAAATTAATATTATTTTGTGTGTTATATTATTATAAAAATGTTTTGGTATATAATAGCAAATGACCGTGCTTGAAAAATATAGGAAGCCAATATTTGTTATAATAATCAAATTTAGTTGAGGGGAAAAAAAGTTAATGATAACTTATATACTAATAAAATGAAGAAATATCAAATTATATTTTATAGATACATATATATGTTTTCTAGAACGAAAAGAAAGTTGATATCGATCTCAAATAAAAAAAATCACTTAAGGTCTTATATCACATGTAGCTCACGCCAGAAGTTAGCTACCTGTCTCCCCACCACTGCTTGGAAGGAGGTGGGGAGGGAAAGTAATAAACTTGGCAACGTCGCCGTAATGCCCGCGGGCGACCGCGA
Organism: Ecdyonurus torrentis; assembly: GCA_949318235.1. Taxonomy (NCBI): domain Eukaryota; kingdom Metazoa; phylum Arthropoda; class Insecta; order Ephemeroptera; family Heptageniidae; genus Ecdyonurus; species Ecdyonurus torrentis. The sequence continues at coordinate 47,299,636 of OX439130.1, forward strand.
AAGAGTGTTATGATACGCGCGAATACTCAGGTGTGCGCATACCACACGCACAGGTGCATGCAGTTTTTTAAAAAACATCTCGCGAGTTAGTAAACAACATCATTACACTCATTATATTTGTGTCGTGCTGTTGTAAATTGAAACCTTCCATGAAGCGATCTCTTGAACAAAATGTTTTATTTGGGAGGAACTGTGCTAATTAAGCGCAAAGCTTCGAAAGAACAAAAACTTGTTAAATTACAGAAAGGGAATTCTGGGGCGCGTGTTCCTGTTAAAAGTTTTGAAGCGAAGCCTGAAACAGAGACTCAACCCACCGTAATTTTAGGTAACATCTTCTTACAACAAAAATTTCTCACTGAATAACGCTTCAAATAAACGCTTCTGTAAAAATATATGTCAAATTAATTCTTTTAACGCTTTCTTCTCAATAACTGTTTGTTTTTCCTTTATTACTATATTAAAATTTAAAAAAATATATATCATCAAAAAATATATCATAAAAAAAAATTAAAAAAAATAGTGCCAAAAATCAGCTGATTCTTTTTACCAACTGTAAGGTAAAATCACTACTTTTGAAAATGAAATAATATTATACAAAATATGAAATACACAATGTAGAACATAAAATTTATTAAATAAAAATAATAATAATGAAAAGTTTTTAAGATGAAATATTTAAAGATACATAATTTACTTTATTTTGTATATTCTGCAGAATAAAAAACTAAAACTTTTTTTCTCATGTTGGCATTTCTGACTCCATTATACTCCCTGTGTAAGCACTTCGGCTACGCTCGGTCTTTTGCGAGTGCTTTCGTGAAAATATCTCGCCACTTGATTTTCTAGGTTGCCAAACGTTCTCAGTTACTTACACTCATCCCCCTCCAGCTAATTTACATAACCAAAATATTTTTTGAAAATTAATATAAAAAAACTTTATCCTTACAAAAATCTGAAAAAAAATTACAAATAGTGAAATAAAATTCTCTATCATGTGATATTTTTTTTATATGCAATTTACGGACACTTTTTGAGTTATTTCAAAAAAACTGAAACTCCATTTAAACTAATGTTAAATTAATTTTTTTTTAATTTTCTCCTAATTCATATATCTTTTCAAAAATTGGTATACAAGGGTCTTTTACCTTTATAAATAAACCCTGAAAGTTTGAATGATTTTCCACGGACACTTTTGGCTGTACTTTACATGTAGGATAAGACCTTAAAAAGAAAAAGAAAAAAAAACTGTGTAGATGAGAAATATTTGTGTGTATATAGTATAATGACCTGAATTTTAAGATATAATTTGATAAGTGTAAAAATTTCAAGCACGGTCCTCGCTCGAGGTTCAGGGGGGGATTTGGTCCTACCTGATGAATGCTGGGTTCATACATGTCCTCGGAAGAGGGTGGCCATTGTTGGCCTGGATTGCTTGGTCTGACGCCTTGCCGCGACCACAGTGCCGCCGCCGCCTTACTCACCTGCAAAAAAAAAAAAAAAAAAAAAGAACCACATTAATTAATAATTGATCAAGAAATTTACATAATATACTGAGTAATTAAATACACAATAAGTAAAAGTAATGATTAACAAGAAATTAAGTGTGTATGGCTGTCTCGACTTTTTTTGCAGACTAAATAATAATAATCTGCGAAGGCTCAGTATTTGACAAATTGAGGTGACTCTTATTGGTGGGGGACAGAAGCAGACGAGGACCACATTAATCCATATATACTCCTGTATAAAGAAAAGTAATCGTCCCGACACCACTTAGGGTTGGTATATATATAGGATGTATAGGGAAGTAGACGTGATTTTAGAAGCATTGTTTATTTTTCCTTTACCCCTAATTACTAAATAGTGAAAAATTTATGTACAAAATACTTATAAAAGTTACCATGGATGTACGAACTTTGAAAATTTCTTTGATAAACAACTGATATTATATAGATAATTTTTCTATTTTCAATATGAAATAAATTAAAAGCTTTATACAAGTATATAAAATAATTATTACTCTTTCCTCCATTAAACGTGCAGTGACCATTTAAAATCTTTCACCTTTTCTCATTAAATAAGCTTTTATACTGTAATTTATTAATCATCACAACAGTTAATTTCCTTGCATTTATAAAGCTCACTAACATTTTTCATCTAATCTGAATACAATGGTCATCATCAAAATAACTTGCACTCTAAAATTCTTTTCTAAAAGAGAACAATAAAAGTGCAATAATTAATTGTAAATTATATAGTAATTAACTTTTTCCATAAATAATCATCTATCTTAATTCTATATATTATCAAAAGAAAATTCTTTGATGTATTAATCAATAATTAACAAAAGATTTTTATTTTCATTATATTTTATAATTGTATTTTATCAAAACAGAGAGATGATATAAAATAATAAATAAAATAAAAAATAACCGTTATTAGAACTCAATCTCATTTTTTTTTTAATAATAAAAATAGGAACTAGATAATAAAATAATAAAAATGCAAAATATATTGAGTTTTGACATGAAGGAAAAAGGATTTATAAAGTTTTAACTTTATATAAGTTATATATCAAAGTTATATAGAGGTTTACTTTATTATAGTGGGAGTTCTAAACACTAAATATGACTCTAATCCATACTTATAATACGTTTTACGTGTATTCATATTACTCACAAGTTGTTTCCCTTTCCAAAAGGTTAAAGGTCAAATGACAAAAGATTATCTTCTTTGTCACCTTTAGCTTTCATGCATGCATCCTTGGCTATTTGATATATGATTTGTTTTACTACGCTTACAAGATTTATTAATTATCATTTTTATTTTGTTATAAAAATAAAATGATAAATATTTTTGTATATAATTTTTTTTTCACACAATTGAAGAAAAATTACCTTAAAAGAGATTTTTTTAATAGACCACCCAAAAATGCAACTAAAAATAAAATCTTGTTTACATTTATGTATAATGCTGGATATTTTTAAAAGGTTTTTAATGATAGAAATTTTTTATTTATAAATACGAATTAAAAAAAGTTTTTTATGTCCTCTCTCTCTCTCTCTCTCTCTCTCTCTCTCTCTCTCTCTCTCTCTCAAATATTCTCTCCCCATTAAAATAACAATTAATTTTTTTGTTTATTTACGCATGAAAAAATACAATAACAGACATTACTTTTACGTATTTGTGTTTAAAGAGTATATACGTATGTTTTTTTTAATTATACAGTACATCTCATTACTCGATAAGTAAATAGCCTCATGGCAATAATAAAAAAAATATAAACAAAAGGACACTTTTTAAAATAAATTTTATAAAAATAAAGGTAAAAATTCTTTATACTGTATTACAGTTTTAATATAACGCAATAACACGCATTAGAGAGAAATGTTTTCAATTTTTTTTTATATAAATATATTATATTTTAATAATAACGTATCAGTCGGCACGGCACACTTATGACATATGACCTGTTAAATCAGGTGAAAATACTGATACACGTGCACGAATTTATTTTGAATGCAGCATGCAAACATAATAACAACAAAATAGGTAAAAAAAAATAATAAAAAAAACTATACATATATATAATATACAATAAAACAAAAATGAAAAGAAAAAAAGCGCCGCATCACGACAAACCAAAGATTTTTCGGGAGCACATTCCATTAAATATTCATCGTGATTTAGTTCATTATTTTCCCTTGAGCGTTTTTTTGTTGTTATATACGCCATCAAAATAATTAATTTTATCATCCTTTACTATACCTTATAATATAATGTATATGTATTATATGTATTTTATTATTTTCTATCGTTTAAACAAAAATACATATTATAAAGAAATAATAAATGAAGTGTTATATATTATTTTTACGATTGCTAAAGGCATTTTTTTTTCCTATATAAAATTCATAAGGAAATGATAGAAAAATAGACATGGCACACGCAAAAGGTGGGCGGTGATAAAATATAGAAAAACAAAAAATAAAAAAAACAACGACAAAAACGTGCCTTTAATGTTAGTCACGAATCACAGGAGACACGCGTCTTATTATATATGACGTCATCAACGTGTTAATTTGTTAATTACAATGTTTTTGTTGATACGCTATGTTAAACTCATTGTTATTAGCTAAAGGGTGGCCACAAGTGCATGGAAGCGTGCAATAGACTCTCCTCCTTACAAAAGTGTGCTTATTTCGTGCTCAAGTAACCATGACAGTGAAGTAAAATGGCGAACAATAATATCACACTTCATTATTTGACTTAGAAATTATATTAACAGAAAACATTCTATATAATATAAAGTATATTGTATATATATACAAAAATATCAAAATTAGTGTAATTTAAAGAGAAACTAGAGTGCTACTTCACAAAAACATGATCATACAATTTTTTTTTCTTTTAAGTTTGTAACAGGTGAAAATATATCTAACTATAATTTGTAGTATATTTTATGAGCAATAATGTAAGGTTAAAATACATACTTCTGAATATAACTAATCATTACTACTTTTTTATTATTCAGACGTATATATCTGATTCATATTATTATCGAAGAAAGTTCATGTACCCCTTTTTTTCCATGCTTTATACTATTTTTTTATATTTAAGTTTGTTTTTTTTTTAAATTTTTTTTTTTAAGAAAGCCAAAAGGCATGCATGAAACATATCGTGTCTATTATATATATGTATACTACAATGTATTTTACAAAATTTTATTAAACACAGAAGCTTTTTTTTTTTGATATTATTATGCAAAATTTTTCATTTATTATACTTTATAATAATTTTTGCATATAAAGATTTTATGTTATCATGATAATTTCACACGGTTTTTGCTCGAGTTTACGCACGCTTAATTTCTCTCTCTCTCTCTATTTATATAAATATATGCAATTATTTAAGTCTTGAGGACATGTTCCCACATTACGTCATTGATTTCTGTATCACGTGATTAAAATATCATAAGCGTAAAATAGTTTTTATTCATATACACGCATCTTCAAATATAGTAGAAAATAGTTGGACCACATTATAATAATAAACAATTGGAGGGAAAAGTTCAGTGTTTAAAACAAGAACTCGTGAAAAAAATAATAACCTAATATTAATGCCTTTCTGTTCCGCAAATTTAATGATCCTATATTTACAATCTTCATATCTACTGATTTTTGTAGTGCTGGGAAAACGGCAGGGGATCCCTATAATTTTCTTTATAGAATTGAAAGACACTTCTTTATGCAATTTTGATAGAAAAAAGAAATTGAAATGATGCATTAAATAATATACTTTAAGACGTTTTACGCTGCTAACTTAATAATTAATTTAATACATATGTTCTTAATATAAAAAAAAAATTCTATAAACTTTTTTCAGATTTTTTGTTTCTATATTTCAATTCAGAAATTGATGATATTGAAATGTAGATGCACATCCACGTGTTTAAATTGATTGATTTTTTTTTCTTTTACTGACTTAATTTTTTTTCTTATCTTTCCCTTATTTGTTTGTTTTTATATTTTTAAAATATATATTTGTGTTTTTTTGGCTTGTTTTATGGAATTTCTTCCGACTACTTGAAACAACATTTCAATTTAATCGATTATTTGTTTACATAAATATTCTAAATATTAATATGACAAAGACAAACGCTTTTTGTAACTTTTATTACCATAAAAATAAAGAATCAATGAAGAATCTTATTTTTAAATTGATCAACAATATTCACCAATGAGAAAAGCATTCTGAATTATTACTCTTATAATTATTCCATTATAACGTTTCATTATTAACGCAAAATTTTGAAATTCAATTTCTATAGACAATAATATTTATGTTATTATGAATTATGACACATCAGTATATAGTGACAACTTGTACAAACCAATTAAAATCAATATATTGTATTACATGAACTATAACTGTCAATACAATGCAAATAAACTATCATCAATAATATAACAATATAATAAATAAAGTATGATAAGTCTATTGTTGTATATTTACAATATATATTATTATATAAAAAAAATGATGTAAAGTCGAAGTTGCACGCTAAAGTCATTTGCATCTATAATATGTGTGGCCAAACCCGTTTAACGCGATCTCTTGATATATATATATATATTATCTCAGCCTCAGGGCAAACAATAATTTTTCAGGACATTTGCTCAAGAATGCAGCCTCAATTCTTATTTTATTATTAAATTATATTATTATAGATATACATAAATATATATTTCTTTTCTTTTTAAAAAAAATATACGTATATTATATACTATCATCAGAGGATTGTAAAAAAAAAAAAAAAAAAAAAAAATGCGTTTCACCCAACACAACAGTGTTGGTTTCACCATATATTAAATGCTTTTTATATATTATATATAAATAAAAACTTTTTCGTTGCTCAATTTTTTGGAAAACATGCAAAGAACAAAAATATTCTTTTATAAAAGTTCAACGTCTTTTTGAAATATTTTATGTATTTTGTTTTTATATACGTCTTCTTCTTTTGCTTCAAGTATCAAAAGAAAGGTAATAAGAAATAGGATTATAAAGTTTAGATTGCATAAATAATAGTTTTCCGTCGTAAAGCTATATAATACATTTTGACATGAGATTAAGGCTAAAAAAATCATCAACATCAACTGTATATTTTAAGAAGAAAGTTATATATATTATTAAATAGAAAATATATATTTCATAATATCTATTTTTTTTTTAAGTTTTCTTATCTTGCGCACAGGTTGGTAATTTGAAAAAAGATTCACTGTTAAAATTTAAGTTTTCAAAACTATGATACAAATCAAATTTCATTCACTTTAATTTGTTTTATTTTATAATATGTATCAGCAGTAAAATAATATGTACAGAAATATGTTCTTTTGACTGTAAATTTATGACTTTTTTTTATTCTTATCAATGCAAAAGATTTTAAATATTCAAATGTGCAAATCATAGACATATTATACATGGTTCAGACACTGCAATAGAAAACTTTACTTATTAAAAAAGTTAATAATATAGTAACTGATGGAAATATCATTTTTGGAAATACCCTATAAGACAACAGAGTAAAATTTTATATCACAGTATCTGTACTTGCGTGCATTGACAGTACTTTACCCTATATTTTGAATTAAGTTTCTCAAATCTAAAAAAAAAAAAAAAAAAAAAAAAAAAAAAGTTGTATTTTATACAGAATTTTTAACAAAATTTACGAATGTAACGGCTTTGTACACAAATAATAACAAAAATATTATAAAATTTTCATACTTTTAAATTTAATATTCAAATTAGGCAAGGGTTACGTTGTACAATAAGACACAGGTGGCGGATTGGGTGCGGTTACCGCAATCACTTATTAGCATGACGACCCCCCGTGAAGAAAATGTCACTTTTTTTTTTGTCCTATACACGACTGATGAGAATCATAAAATTAAATGACAAGTAAAGACCAGCACTTGTATATATGTAGCATCATTATAAAAATATGTATACCTTTCTTTAACAATAATATATAAGATTGCAATTATAATAATAATAATAAGGATTTTGCGTAATATATTTTTCTTACAACAGTGAAAGAAGGTACCGTACTAAATTTTAAGTAACAAAGAATAGAATAAATCATATTTTATTATTTGATAAAACTTGAATGATACATTGAGTATTTTGTTAAGTTGCCAACATTTTAAAGATTTAATTTTTTTTTATGATATTAGAGTAACAGGACCATTTAAAGCTTAAAGGTTTAAAAAGTATTTTAAAAATTTATATAAAATTAAAATTAGCAACTTCTTAAATATCTTATATTAAGCAAGCAGCACCCTAAATTCTTCATTTTCTTTATATTCCATTTATGGTTATAATAATAATTATAAATTTAATAATTAAAATAATATGTTATATAATAACAATAGTTTAATTATATTGAAAAAAATAATAATTAATGTACATATAGAAAATTTAATGACATTTGAACATATTATATAAATAACGGTATATAATACTATATAAAATAATATAATCTAAATGTAATTTTATCTTTTATGTTTTGTGGTGACTGATTGAAGAAATGAGTAAGAGAAAAGATTGCATAACTAAAACGTAATATAACTTTGATCGTTTTCTTCTTCTTCTTCTTTATGTTCATTACAATGAGAGAAAACTAATATATTGACTTCAAAGAAGTTAAAAGTCTTTGTAATATTATATATACAATATTTCCTCAATTGCATGGCCCTTTCAATTCTCTTAAACCGATATGTAATTTATATATGTATATAGCTATGTGTAAAACATTACATCAAATATATTATATTGAGGTGTTTTTAAAGATTAATATAAGAGAAGTGTATATAGGTAACGAATTTGGTATTGTATGCAAATAATGTATTTAAATAACACTGTATTAACGTATATAGTGTTCTTATACAAGACTATAATAATATTATTTAGTTGTTTTTTTTTAACAGTATACGCCGCGAGTGCATAAATATATGTCATATTAAAAAAAAATTGATATACATATAGAAAAAGCCTTAAACTTGTTACCAATGAATAATATGCTTTATAAAATCGTGTTTAAAGACCTTTGATTTGGTTTATATTCTATAATTTTTGTTTGTACACATATGAAAGAAGGAACAGAAAAGCTATGTTTCTGGTTCTATATTATGCTGTACAACGAAGTTACTTTTCACCACTTTATATATAAAAAAAATTCTGCTGCTTAGTCATACTATACACACTAATGTTGAACAGAAACTTTGGTATAAAATTTTATTTTTGCATGCTTTGAGACTTAACTTAAGGCAATGCTATATGCAGTATGCAGTACATTCAAATACATATGGTATAAATATACTATACCGTGTAAGGCAATATAGATTCAAATTGTATGTATATTAGTGTCTGCACTACATGAAGTATAATGCATTAGACCCCAACAAAAAAATCATCATTTTTATAATAAGCGCATACTAAATGTATAGCATATTTATACTTTGGGTGATTTTTTCCCCCATTGTATTTTAAATGCATCATCGACAGGTTATTTTATACTTTCTCCGTGTACATAAACTATCATCAAGCTAATACATTTTTGTTGTTTATTTTGCATTGAGTGCAAGTCAGACATATAACAGACTAACATAACAGTTAATGTTAGTAATATTACATAAGAATGTCTCTCGGTAAAAGTCAAACGACATGCCTTTTTTTTTTTTTTAATATAAATATACTCGTTGCTGCTGCTGTATAATGTTTTAAGTATGCAGCACAGCATGATAGCATTGGGCGTATAAAACCTACATTACGTACCATTTTTTTTTTTAAATATAAATAAGATATTATGATCAACCTTTTACAATAATTACATTTTATTTCTTCTCTTATAAGTTATATATATAATATATATATATATGAAAATTTATGATTTCATTGTAGAAAATTATAATACTTTTTATTTTGAAGAATTTATTTTGAATGAATATGATATTCATTCAAGAATTTTTTTTCTTTGCTTTGTATTGCATGTATGTATAAAAAAACACATATGGTACCTTGATTAAATTACATAATTTTTTTTTTACTTACTTACTTACTGGTATATAACGGGTATTGTTTTGTGACAAGAGTTAGTTGTTTTATGGTATTGTTTTTTATATATGGATATGGTCAAAAACTTCTGCAAACAACATTTTTTTGAACTCGTTTACTTTTGGAGTATACAGTACAGTATATATATAGGGAAAAAAAAGCAGTGAAACTTAATATATTTTTATCTGATTGTTGTACTTCTTAATGTTAAAGGCACAAATAAATTGTATATCTGAACATGTGGTTTTCTTATAATGGGAAAATTACGTTTAGTCTAATTTCTTTAATTAGAATATTTATAAAGAGATTTTTTTTTCTGTTCACGATGATAATTTTCTATATATTTAAATGTTTAATTACGTTTACCACTAATTTACTCATAAAATTAAACGATACAAAACTTATATTATTATAAGAGAAAAAAAAAGTATCCAACTGTTTTAATATACTCAGAAGTAAAAGTATGAAAAAATATATAACTTACTTGTTTAAAATTGTATTATGCATTCTTTTCAAAAAAAAAAAAAAAAAAAAAAAAAAAAAAAAAAAAAAAAAAAAAAAAGAGCAAGAAAAAAAAATTATGACACTAATAACTTTCAGCGTATATTATAACTTTTATTTTAAAGCATAAAACAGCAATTATTATATATAATATATATACAATACAATGTTGAAAACAAAATATGAATTTGGAATGCATAGTTTATTAAAAAGAATTTATGGATAACATAAGTTTCCGTTACAAAATTTTATTTTACACTTGGATTATCGTATATACGAGAGACTCAAAAGCTACATTATCAAAGAATGAACGTATATATTGAAAAATTTATAAGGGGTGTGCTTGATGCTGTTATATCGCATGAAAAGGAAGTCTTAGGGAACGAAACGCTTCTCTCATATATGCAAAAATGATATTATCACAATGCCCAGGGATAGAAGTTGGGTCATAAAGGAAATTTTAATGTTGTAGCAATGTAAGTAAATGTCTTCCGATATCTTAAAGATGTCGTATATACTTTTTTTTTCGTCTTCTTCTTCTTCTTTATACAATATTATATAAAGGTATGTGTAATAATGTCTTCTTTTTTATTATATTGAAAGGTTATCTTTTGACTTTTACCTCTATATGGTTGTTCAATATTTATTTATATATAATATAAACTGACTAAGTACTAAGCGCATTAACTTATTATTGTATATAAGTAAGGTCAAATATGTGAATATGGATTTTTTTTTTTAACAGTAAATTATATACTGATTATTGTGTCAAAAACACAATAGAGAAAAATTGTAACTATATATTTTGGCCCAACTTTGCTGGACAGTAAAGTTATTTTTCATGCAGTATTAAGAATTAAAGCTACACTGCTTTAATCATTTTGAATTTTATTGGTATACTGTGATATAAATATTTATTCTATTACCTTATGAAATAAGTACACGTAATATTATATAGAATAACGTTAATTGAAGTATCCGCATATGAATGTATAATATGATAAGTCATGAAGACAATCAAATAAAATTTTCTATCGTAGTGTCTGTACATAATATTTTTAACTCCCTCCAGCAAAGTATTGGTTGCATAGAAATGCACATAATGTAGTACGGTGTATATAATTGATGGTATAAAAACTTCTTTTTCCGTATAAAATGTATTTAAAAATTTAATTAATTAAATTAATTTTTAAATGCCACTTTCAATTTTTAACTTTATGGAAAAATACATAATATTTTAAAGATTACATTACTTTTGGATTCTGTTAAATGCATAAAAAAAAACTACCAAAATGATTTTTAAAATTACATTTTTGCAAAGTGGGTTATATGTGCAGCAGTGACAACCACAAAACCGTATAATAAAAATAATTATATTTATTATGAAATGAGAACACAAAATATATAACACATGGTCATTGCGTGTACTGCGCAGTGTTTAATAATATTGTAAACTGTATATAATTTATAACAGGTGTTTATAATACGTAAAACACATAAAAATATTCAAATTAATTCACAGGAAAAAAACATATAATTTATTGTTTAACAAAAACATATACACAATAATTATAATAACAGATATATATGAAATTTAAACGATTAATACTATAATTTTTATTAAATTTAAAGAGACAAGTATATCGGTGTTGTTTGAACTAAAAATGTCAACAGTTTCCGTTCTGGAAAAAAAAATCTTTATAGACTTTCCTTGTTTGTAATGAGGGCATTTATATATTATTAGTTTTTGTAGGCGTATAATTATTTTTACTTAATAGGAAACGCACTTATATGAATGCACTTTATAAAAATTAATGTCACTATACTTTCTTCCAAATATGATGCATAAAAATTTCACCTTTATAAATGATTAAATGGATATATATAGAAGCACTTATGCTTTAACAAAAGTATAAGAGAGAAAAAAAACTGGTATATAATAATATTACATAAACGTTGCCGAAAGCGGTCAAATATCTTTAAGGTATAATATTTTGGTCGATTTACAACAAAGAAAAGCTATTTTCTCGCGAATGTGTAGTGTGTGTGTGCAATGATGCATTACCTTTTGCGAGAGAGAGAGAGAGAGAGAGAGAGAGAGAGAGAGAGAGAGAGAGAACAGCACGCGTACTGCACGTTTTTATCTGATGTCTGGACATTTGTAATGACGCGTCTCTGATCCGAATAATTGCGTCGTCACTCGAGCGTAACTAAGCTGCACACTTATTATTGTGTTCTCCACAGGGGCAACAAATGTCACCATCGTTCTTTTTCTTACTCTTGCTGTGATAGGACATCAAATTGCGCCGACTGCATGCCTTCTTTTAACTATTTCAAATTGTATAATATATTTAATCTTTTTTTTTTTTTTTTTTTTTTCATATACACATGTATATGAAAATAATAATGTTTATAGCATTATATTATATAAAAAGACGATTTAGTATATGATGATCAAGTATTTAAAAATTATTCATAGCTTTCTAAATGACTTTTATATTAAGATTTAGTTGTAATTAAATTTTCGCTCAAATATTTTTATGGCTTAAATTTTTACATCGAGTCACATGGTTTTTACAGTATATACAAGAGACAGGTCACATATTTTCAGCTATATATAAATATAAAGCATTCAAATTTTTAGCATTTTCTTACGATGTTTGCGGGAACTAGTTTTTTTCATGTTATAAAATATCAACGAATTTTAAAAATAAAATGATAAAGGTATCCAATGAAATGAATTTAAAATATGCATTTAAAATATTACTGAAGTAATATGCATCAATATAAAAAAAAATAAGTGATCAAAATTTGAAAAATTCTTATATGGACACAATTCCACTCTATTGTCTTTTAATTTGCTTCTCACGTATCAATCAATTTATAAAATTCTGTGAAATACTAAGATTTTATATAAGAATGGCAAATTATTGTTTAAAATACCTGGTTTTTATATATGTATAAAAATATATATTTTGAGTGACTTGTGACTGTTATATAGAGATGAGAAGAGTAGTAGGGCGGGGCACCAAGGAAGCATCGAGGATGATTATCAAGTAGTAGTCGTTCGTAACCCGTCAAACCGGAGTTCAATTGTGAACCCATCTTCTTCTTTTTCTCCTATATAATAACCTACAATTTTTTATTGACATATCCATAAAAATCTTGTTTTTTTTTTTTTTTTAAGAACCAGATTTTTGTTTCAACTTAAAAAAAAAACTTGTGCAGACACCAAAATATTATTATAATAAAAAAATATATACTTTATAATACACTATACAGAGTAAAATTTTTATATTATTACGTATATATATACCAGTTTTATTTTTTAAAAAATACAAAAATCATATTATATAATATAGATTGTAAAATAATTTACATATAATTTTATACATACATATAAAAGGTTATTTTTAATTTTGAAAATATATACAAAAATTGACCTCAAAAATAATCAATTTAAATATTATTTTTCTCATGCGAAAAAACAGGCTTTTTTTTTTATTTTATTTTAAACACAAGATAAAACTGTATATTTAGATAATTATTATACAATACCTTATGTTATAAAAGTTATAAAGATTATAAAAACTGATTCATAATATTCTTTACGCGGTGTAAGTTCAAATAATATATGCTAATTTTATATATGTATATATAGCATGTGATTAATGTTAAAAAATATAATATACACTATAGCAAAAATATCAGTAATAACAAATCTCTGTTTCTAATAAATTTGTTGTAAATAAATTGGAAAAAGACGTTGAACTTATAGTATATAGAATAAAAGTAGTTTTAATAATATTTATTTGTAACGTGTAACTACTGAAAAATTAGCCGCTCTTAATGCGCATATATTTTATTCTATTATACTGTATACAAAATTGAAACCAATAATTCTTTATCCAGTATAAACAACTATCTATAGCACCTAATTTTGTTTTATCATTCTACATTTAGAGAGACAGAGTAAACGAGAGCACAGAGAAACAGAGAGAGAGACAGAGACAGAGACAGAGACAGAGACAGAGACAGAGACAGAGACAGAGACAGAGACAGAGACAGAGACAGAGACAGAGACAGAGACAGAGACAGAGACAGAGACAGAGACAGAGACAGAGACAGAGACAGAGACAGAGACAGAGACAGAGACAGAGACAGAGACAGAGACAGAGACAGAGACAGAGAACAGAGAACAGAGAACAGAGACAGAGAAATGAAACAAGAGTTTAAAAATCTCAAATTTAAAAAGGAAATGACAATCAATAGTTAAACTTATTTATATTTTAAAATTATTTCGGATGTATGTTCTACATTTTTATGTTGTTGATATATTTATCTATATTACAATCAGACAAGTTTCCACACTACGCAGTTTGTGCATAATTAATACAGTGTATTAAGTTATATGAATACATCGTGATCGCACTATAATAGAATATTTAAATAACGTAATAAAACTATTAAATTTAAAATAATATTTTTATGTTAGAATAACATTATATGATATAAACTTTCAGCTGTCAGTCAAGTTATAAACAAACATATGTAAATAATAAATTTATTTATTTTAAATACAAATATATATACATCAAAATTCATTGCATATATATAATATGTGAGTCTACTTCAGTAATTGAGCTGATAATCAAACTTGATTTATTATACCCACTTCATTTGTTTATTTTATTTATTTATTTATTATTCCAATCTTGATAAAAATATATAGAAATTGGGAAGGATATGTATGCATATTTATTGGAAGAGGAAGGGGGGGGGGGGGCTAAAATATGAAATGCATAATGTAAATATATATATATATATATATATATATATATATATATATATAATATATATATATATATATATATATATATATATATATATATATATATATATATATATATATTGAAGGTGTCATTGATTTATTTACCATTTATTTTCAATATAAAAGAAATATTTTAATTTTAGTTATGAATATATTTTAATTTATTTTCATGATTAATGATATGAAAGGTGTCATTGGAATTATTAAAAAAAATGACCATTTTGATAAAATAAAACCAGATTAAAAAAATTGTATATAAATTATATAAATAATAATCTGATTTTCAAAAATGACATTTAATTTCAGGTACGTATTATAATATATAATAAATAAAATTAATTGTAATATTAAAACAAAATTATCTATGTAAAATATTTAAATAATTAATCAATAATAATAAAAAAAAACGATAAAATTTAGAGATGAAATGATGACGTCATTGTTTAAGTTGCATTTAACGTTTACGTGTTGCTGACATATCCTGTTTTGTTGCAAGTCAACGCATGAATTCATTGTTGCACGGAGAGGATGCTGCAATGACAATGATGGATAATTCCATGGACCACTTTCTTCACATCAATTGTAATTATTTATTTCTATATACTCGTCAATACATGTATTTAAGTATATCAAAGTAAAAACATTTAAAATTAAATTGGAGTAATGATATTTTAATTTAAAACAATTTAAATTAAATCTCTATATAATGAGTTTTTTTTAATAGCTTTAATTATTTTTGATATAAAAGTAAAACGGATATTAAGTTCAATTTTTTTGATTAACTTCTTTACAGTTAATTTTTAACTTCTATTCTTAAAAATTAAGTAATTATATTTTCTTATATATATATATATATATATATATATATATATATATATATATATATATATATATATATATATATATATATATATATATATATATATATATAATTTAGTTTAAATATTTTGTAACCAAGTATTGAAATAAAATTGTTCTAATATCTTATAAAAGGTTTTTTAAATATATATTATGAAAAAAAGTCTATACTTTCTAAATAAAAATAAAAGAGCATGATTGTGCAAAAAAAATATATACATAGAAGTATTATAGAAAAAAAATTACGAAATGAATTTGTTTATTTCAAATATGTTACACTCTTGATTTTTTTGTTCTTGTGAGTCAAAATATATAAAGGAAAAAAAATCGCAGTGTGGGCTTCATTAAAGTCTTATAGTAAGATTTTTGATGATAAGCATCGTGGACATTGTAAAATAAAAATTCTTGACCGGCCATTTCCATTGTATAAAATATCAACAAACAAAAAAACTTTTTTATATATAGTAAAAATTTAATGATCTTAAATATAAAAGAAATCCAAATTTAAAATTCAGTAGCTTAATTGCAAGAATTGCAATAAAAAAAAAAGTATAATGAAAAATAAAAACATTTTTGTTTTATTTATCCGTTATTTATTTTTTTATTTTCTATTTAAAATATTTTTTTCTGTATCAAATTTGGTTTCTTAATGTCCTCATTTATGCCATTTCTTTGTTGTCGAGGTAATAAATTTTGTGTGTTGTCAAGGAATAAAACAAGCAGTGTGAGGCTTCTTGGATTGCCTTGGCTGAATTACGAAGAAAGTAGCGAGAAAAACAATTGCAAATACACGGAAAGAAGTTGTGTAATCCAATTATGATTTTTTTTTTTAGCTTATTTCATGCAAATTTTCTGTCTTTAAAATAAATACATCTCTCTCAAAATAGTTATAATTGTTTATAGGGATTGAATTCATATGAAAAATGCATCAAAGTAATCATTAAATTATGACCCCCATTTATTAATGATTAAATCAGCAATTTTGAAACTATTTCTCAGCTTATACAGAAGTTTAACTGGAAAACCACTTTGCATTTTTTCCAAGTTTTATGTCATTTGCAGAAAAAAAAAAAAAAAAAAAAAAGTTTACCTTCAACCATTAAAAGTACTTTATCATTATCGTAGTACCTTGTCAACTGCATGTATAAATAAAAAAATACAAAAAGGTATAAAGTAATGAAAATGTTGCAAGGTACAGTATGTCATAATCACGCTTAAATAAAATCAATTTAATAATTCATCAATCATTTTCTAAAATAAAAATCAAGTTTTCTTGATTATAATGATGTAACAAAGAATGATAATCATAAAATTTATTTTTTCCAGTGTATAAGAGATCAAGTTTAAGAAACAAACAACATTTCAAATGTTTACCGTTCTTAATATATATATATATATATATATATATATATATATATATATATATATATATATATATATATATATATATATATATATACAAAAGTAAACTTTCCCCTTATAATAATGTTACCATTGTTTTTTTTTTCTTCTCTATATTATATCGTAATAATAAAAAATTGTACCGCGTATTTATTTTAGCATAATATATATTTTTAATTCCTTTGTTTCGCAAAAATCTTATTCTTAGAATCTTATTGCTATATAAACAATATAAATACAAAAATAAACGATTAAATGATTTAACTTAAAAGAAAAAAAAAATCTTTTGATGTTCAGAAAAAAAAAAGAGCTAAATAGAGTTGCGAAGCATCAGTAAGAGCAAAGTTCGCAAAGGGTGGAAAACTTGAGGGCTATAACGGGATTTTATTACATGCACTTCATCGTGTATAATATGTTCATGTCCTAATATATCTTAAATACCTCTCAAATCAATCACTTTATACATAGTATTAAAATCATATGTTTTTTTTTTTTAACTTGTTTATTTATTAATGCTATATTCATAAACAAATAGCATACTCGTCAATATATTACGTATATGGAAAAATAGTTATACACTTTATAACAAAGTTGATTTATAAGTTATACAACTTTTATGTTTTAAGTATTAGACTATTAAGGCCATCTGGTTGCAAGTTTCTAAACCACAAAAGTCGAAATATAGTCACATATAGTGGACCATAGACATTAGTGAACGTAATATTTTGTACGATTTTAATTGTTGCAATAACAATAAAAAGACACCAGCTCTTATGTGAAAGAACAACCTCAAACCTCAAATATATAAGAAATTTTGTCTCCGGTGCCAATAACATGTATTCCAACGTTGAAGTGAAAATAGAAAAATATAGAAAATGAAATGAAGTTTGTAATAATCTCTATATAAATATAATTTGAAAGTTACATAACAATTACAACAAAAACATAGTAAAAATATATAATACTTTTCCTGTATTAATGTAAACTATGTATAGCAATTTATATCACTAGAAAAAATTCATAGTAATAAGGAAAAAACTTCGTTTTTTTTTCTAAATACAATTTTAATTATAAAATAATTTCTTAAGAAAAATAGTTTAATTGCTTTACATTATAAAATGACATAAAATCTTTATAATTTCTTCATAAATGATCAAATCTATAATAGAACGGAAATTGTTACATCAATAAAAGTTTTTTTTTTCTTCTTTATAGTATATAGATTTAGCTTGGGTGAATATTACATCTTAAAGTATACATTAAATTAAGATATTATGTATATAGAAAAAAAATCATTACATTTGTTATATAAAAAGAAATGAAACAAAAAAATCTTAAATAAATTTTCCCATCATTTTTGTACATAGTCATATAATAGAATGATACTCATTATATTTTTGTATTGTAAATTTTTATGCAAGTCAATGATCACTCCATACGTATTATTATTATTTTTTTTACTTTTTTTACTTATGAAAATAATTTATATTATAAAGTAATTTTATTAGGTGATTAATGAATTCTCAAATATTAGCTAAAAAATTTTACAAAGGACATACTATATAATAACGGAATATAATAAAGGTCTACGAACTATAGAATTTTTATTATTTTTTTTTAAAAGTAGCGTAATGTCATTGGTTCCTATTTGACTTTATATATAAGTTAATGAGTTACAATTTATTCGTTGTGTTTCTTGAAGAAAACGTGTGTTGTGTCAGAGAAAAAAGTAATTTGTTATTACATGTCCAAGACTATGAGAAGAGGTATGTCAACCTTCTCTCTCTCTCTCTCTCTCTCTCTCTCTCTCTCTCTCTCTCTCTCTCTCTCTCTCTCTCTCTCTCTCTCTCTCTCTCTCTTACACATTTCTCTGACTGAAACATATAACTTTTAAATATATGTTTCATGTAAGAAAAACACAGTGAGAAAAATTATATATGATAATAAAGTATAATACTGAAAGTCAAAATAAAAGGTAACGTTGAAGCATTGTATTAAACACTTTTTTTGTATAATGCTATTGCGGAGCTTATAAATTTTAACTTTTCCAGAGATGAAAAAAAAATTTATCTTATACGCTTAGAAATATGAATATGCTTGAATAATTATAATAATTTTTATATAAATGTTCAAAAAGAGTACGAAGAAAGCCTATAAGATATTTTTTTTATCATATTTTACAACAGCTGCATATGATACAAAAACTACCCAAGATGTTATATTTTTTCTCTCAGTGTAACCTACACAGTATCATGTTTTGTCACTTAAACTTTAATTAAATTATCTATGCTATATATGTATATGCACGACTTTCTACACGACAAGAGATATATATTTTTTTTGTAATATACAACTCAGAATAATAGTAATAATAATATAATGTAAAACACCAACTATTACATGAAATTTATTTTTTTATTTTTCATATCTAATAATATATAAATAATGTAATCATTAATTCTTCTACGACCACCCAAGTACGATATGGTGACTAAATAGAGGACTCTATTTTAGCTCACTCCTATGATTTGTCACGATTATATGAATCAATTTACATTACATGATTATACATTAAATTTTTAATTATCATTACTAATGTGCAACCGTTATTTATATAGCTTTTATTATATAGTGCATAAATGCGTTTGACAATAATTGAAGCTTTACTTATTTTTCATTAATTTTATGAATTTACATTTATAGTACTTAAATGCATATTTTACCTGATTTATTTATGTAAGGAAATATATTTTCCTATAGGAAAGAAAGTTCTGTGCCCCTAAAACGTAGGAATTCACAAGTAATTATGTGTACCTGTCTATTATGGATATATGAGTGCTTAAATGACGAAAACTGACGTTTCAAAAAATATTTTTAATGCTGTAGACTTTTATTTTTTTATTGCTGCAAACTCAGTGATGCATTAAGACAATCAACAGTTTATATAACGTATGATTACTTGTTTTCTTTTGCAAACTGGTGATCAACTTTTTTTTTTTTTTTTTTTTTTTTTTCATGAGCAAAGCAAACAATTTGATAAATTAGTTTGCAACAATGAAAAAATTCAAAAATTCTAATGCAAGTCATGAATTAATCCTTAAATTTGAAAAAAAAAAAAAAAAAAAAAAAAAAAAAAAAAAAAAAAAGATCATAAAATATGGAGAGAAAAAAATCGTGTTTTCTTTGTTTATTCTAATTTTTTTTCATGATTTAAAAGTTCAAGATTTAATAAAAGGTTATGTGCAAAATTTTGTAAATAAATGAGATTATGGTGAAACAAGGCATAAGTAAATATAACTGACATATTCAGAGGGAGTTAGGACATTATATGACCTCTTAAGTGGTGACCATCCCATGTGACTGGGTCAAGTTATGCCGGAAATGTAGGCCGGTTGCCATAGTATGTGTATGAAAAATAATCTTCAAGTCTAGTGAGTGTAAAATGTATATTAACACGTTCTTCGTATGACAGTATAAAATTATAGATCTTACGACTATTTTACATAGATAAGAATTTTAACATTTTTAACTTGTGACAACTCTCTATATTTTATATAGCATGAATAGTTTAAAAAAAAAAATCTAGAATACAAGCTTGGTGATTTTTTATTATTATTTATAATATCTTATAGAATATATGACATGGATAACAAAATATGATATTTGTGAATATTTTTATTATTTAAATTTTATTTTCCATCTGTCTTGTTTTAGGTATTATATTTCTAAAGCATTAAATTTAAAATATAATATAAGCTTTTCAATATACATTTTATTGGCAATGTCTTCCGTTATCTTATAAAAATGTATAAAATTTGGATGATCTATTATCCTGGGGGTATGGATGATCATATGAATCAATTTATAAAACTTTATTCAACAAAAATATAAAGCTATTTTGTATATAGTTGTTTATACTCAACAATATCCATCGAGAAAATACGCAAGTATAGTAATCTTTGGTTTAAATTATGCGCATAAAATACACAGTGAATCTTATAATATATATATATAAGTGATAACTATAAGTATATAGCTATCCTGGTAGTGCATCAAATGTACGCCGGAAGCTAGGGAGTTTTATCTTGTATTGGTCATATACAGATACATACGGACACTTATACAGATACAGTATATTTTCTTTCAGTGCAAAGGATATTTACTTACGAGGTTTAAAAAGCTCTCTCTCTCTCTCTCTCTCTCTCTCTCTCTCTCTCTCTCTCTCTCTCTCTCTCTCTCTCTCTCTCTCTCTCTCTCTTCATGGCTACCATCTCCTCTCCCTTAATATTTTTTATTTAATTAACCTCACGTAATACCAACTAATTAAAAATGTAAATTAATTTATAATAATACCCTTTCATAATAGATAATTCTTATTAAATATAATATAAAAAAAAATATGCAAGTTTTTAAAATAATTAATATACAAAAATAATATTATATATAAAATAAAAATTAATTATGATGAGAGTGAAGAAAAAAAAAATGTATAACTACATTATATCCATTAAAATATATTTCATCAAAAACCTATAATAATAATAATCCTATGTGTAATCCTGACGTATACCATAGAAATTTCTTCCCATTAGTCGGCCTGTATTTAATTTTTTTTCTTCTTCTTCTTCTTCTTTTACTCCTTCATTTCCAGAGGTGTAATTAAAGCACTTTGTCCCAATGTTATCAGAAGTAGTAAGGCCACTTATCGCTCTAAAAGCCATCAATTAACATTACTAAAAAAAAAAAAAAAAAAAAAAAAACTACTGTATATAGACTGGGTTACGCTTAAACCATGATTTTGCAAATGCTTAGATTTATTATATACCGCGGGAATCTATACCTATAGTCAGATGAATTTTTACTTACAAAAAAAAAAAAAAAAAAAAAAAAAAAAAAAAAAAAAAGGCACGATCTACAAAAATTGGTTAAACTTGTATCTGTGTATCAAAAAAAGTAACATTCTTTTGATAAGTTTCAAGTAATTAAGTATAATGAGGAAAAAAGAGAGAAGAGAAATACAATTTTTTTTATTTATATAATGATTTTCTTCTTCTAAGCAATCATTATCAAAACACTTTAAATTTTATAGCATGTTTCTAATTATCAATCATTTTGTAAGTATATAGAAAATTCAATCAATTTTCATATATATGTATTTGTGTCATTATATATTTAAATGAAATAATATACATTCTATAGCTCTGAATCAACAGAAAAAATTCTCTCATTTAATTAAAGTCATATAAAAACTTGTTTACCTATATTATACAACTCCTTAATATTTTATAAAATAGCTTTATACATGTACACAAATTTTGACTAATGGTTCATTAAAACCATATATTACATGACTTCTACATCCCGTCTCTTTAAAAAAAATACTTTTCTTGTTATATAAAATGATGGCAAAAGAAAGAAAAAAAATGTAAAAAGGAGCGCCACCGTGCGTTCACCTTAGTGGGAAGGGCCATCAATGAGATGATTGCAATAAGAATAAGTAGTTTCATGTCTTCAACAATATAATAACCAAAATAACATGACATTTGGTGGGCGATCAAACATAATATTGCATTCATAACGATGCATTTAAATGCATTATATAAAACATTCCTATCCTATTCTCATACAAATGAGAAGAAAACTAGTTTGATTTTTTTTAGCTGTGTTCTTACTTCTTATACTAAACTTCTTAAATAAAGATGTAAAATAAAGTGTTTTTTTAAATAAAATAAAATTTAAAAATATTTCATTATTAAATAAAATATTATCAATAAATATTAATTAATTTGCTTTTTTAGTCATTTATATTTTATTTTAATCTCTAGTTTTTTTCTTGGACTAAATAAGAGGTTTTATATTATTAACTTAATATTTTTTGCTACTCGTTTTCCGTGCCAAATTTTAAATCTTTAATAAAATATGTTACATAACGTGATAAACGTTTGATCTTATAGCATATATGTGTGTATGTAAAAAAAAGGTGTCAAATAAATAAGGTATATAAGGAAATATTGAGCTTAAATCTAAAAAAAAAAAAATCTAAGGTTATTTTGAAGCGAAACAAAACATAATTAGTTATTATTTTATTTTTTTTAAATTGACATGACCTCTTTAAATTATTGTATATAGATTCAATAAAAAGATGTTTTATTTTACATGTTCTTAACTTATATCAAGAAATATGATGCTAAGTGTGTTCTATTATTAATACTACGTATGTGTTTAACCGTAAACTTATAACTTATAAACTTTTATAATTTTTTTTTTTATTTTTTTTTTTAAAGAAAACCGACAACTTGCATGAGAAATGTTATGGTGATCATAGGAAATTTGCAACAATGCCAAAATTATTTTCAATGTTCATGTACTGTATACTTTTAAAATCTCCCGTTGAATGTATGATATAACTTCACTTAAGCTCACAATTATAAAGCACTTTTTCAGTTACAATTTTTTTTTCATATAAAAACGTCAAATTACCATCAGTAATTTAATCCATTATCTTCATAATTAAGATTTAAAATAACAAGATCAAACCCTCTACCTCCCCTCTCTCCTCCTTTTCTTTCTTATTGAAAGTCACGTGCTTACTGGAAGTTCAAATATTTTTTTATGAGTCTAAAATAAAAATTGTTATAATACGAACAAGTACAGTAACCGGAGAAGTAATATTAAATTTCAAACATTATATACGCAAGTGCATCATGACGGTGCATTAATACCACAAATATGATAATCATAACATAATATTGAAATATTGGGTGTGGTATAAATGAGCGACACTTCATTTTATATACACACACTCTATTCTATGTACATTTTTAATTTTATACAGAAAATATATAATATTATTTAATAATTTATTATTAATGTAATATTAATTTGTATTAATTATGATTAAATATGAGCTGAAATAAAATTAATCATGTTTTTATATATATTATTATAATTTATATTGATTTATATTTTATATACCTTATAAGCTTATTATAGAAACATATCTAGCAACTTTGTAATATTGTGTGTATACTGTATAAATATATAAAAGATATTAAAAGATATAAATAATATAAGCCTACTACTATTTTTGTAATTTGAACCCATATTTCAATAGTATAAGGAGAAAAAAAAATACCGCTTTGAAACTTAGAGATTTGAATGACTGCAAAGTGCAGGGTGACTTTAACGCTTGAAAATGCTATTTAAATGTTTTTTTTGTTTCCACTAAAATTACCGTATGGTTGATGAAGTGGCATGTAATGGTACTGTAATGCAATATAGAGATTAATTATTGCTCCATATGTAAGGTAATATAAAATATTTGAGTACAAACTATTACATTAAAATCTTCATTTTAAAGAAATCGTGTAATGCGATGATAATGCGAGTTTATACAATACAAGTTAACTCCATAAGGCACTAGAGAATATTTTTATATTTTACAAGCTGTACTTTACTTTTCTCATATATATACATCGCACCCATATGTATACATAAGACATGAATATAACTGAAATAGACAGTTTTTATTTGATATTTGTTTTCTCATACATTACAAGAAAGTAATTTAAAGAAAGAAAGAAAAAAAATCTAAACAACAAATAATGTTGTATGTAGCGGTTGCAGCTATATATATATATATATATATATATATATATATATATATATATATATATATATATATATATATATATATATATATATATATATATATATATATTTGCGGTTTCCATCATGAATGTGGGCGCGTGCAAACTCGCAAGGATCCGGGTCCATTGCAATAGCAATAGCATCTATCGCTCTCTCTCTCTCTCTCTCACTCTCTCTCTCATTGCAAAGAATATATCAATACAAAATTGTAATCGAAACCCTATTCAATGAACCTCTAACAATACAATTTCTATATATGTAATTATGTTTTATTATTATTATAAAAGAATATTATTATTATTATTTTTAAATAGATCGGAATATTATTACGTATATGATATGACGTAATATATTAACCTGGACTCAAGACAAAAAAAAAAAAAAAGTAACGAAATAATATAAAAAAAAAATACTTGATCACATTCTTTTGTTGCGTGTTATATTTAAATTAAAATAAATTGTACAGGTAGTAAAATTAAAATACTTATTCAAATGTTTTAAACTTGTATTTATAGAGTATACGTTTAGTTCATGTAACACATGTCATTTAAATACTAAAGATTTTTAAGTTTTATATTGTACATAAAATAAGTGATAAAAAATGAATTGAAAGAGGTCATAATTTTGTATTTTTTTCTACCATAAGGTGAGTCAATTGATAGATATCTGATTTTAAAAATACTTTCTTGCTAATGATCATTAACTCACAGATATATATTTTTTTTTGTGGATGTTATTTTTATTGCACGTATATAGGGATTGTGTTAGCACCATGAGGGGGCCTATAATAACTCAAAGAGAGCAAGTTTGTATGTGACACGCCCTGCCTGTATGTATATACTTTTGGGTTTTATATAATAAAGAAAGAGGGCCCGTTGTTTCGACGCGATCATGCGCTTGCTGTGCATAACACGACCTCAAAGAGAGATTAATTGTTTGTGGGGTTTCATCACGTTTTTTTTTTTTTTTTTTATTCCCATCTCTATACTGGATCATGTGGTATGAATAACATTTTATGTGGATATTAACTGACCTTTCTTGGTAACGTCATATATATATTTTTTTTTTGAGACTTTAGTCAAATTAAAGAAAATAAAATTTCTTAGAAAATGACAAAGTCCTATAGCTGTAGTCTATCTAAGGTTTTATTGTTTTTATCATAATATACCACATATATTGCATTTTTTGTTTTATTAATTTTAAATTAGCTCCCATATGTATACATATTATATTATTAATAAGTGTTTCACTTTTTCATTCTGCTTTTTAACCTTGCGTGTATGTGAATGAAGTAAGGAATGAAATACAGAAATTTTAATTTTAATTTAATGCCTATATACAATTTTAAAATAAATAATAATAATAATAATAATAATAAAAAGCACTTTATTCCAACTGTGGCATTTTGTTAAATGCAAAACATTTTTTTTTAAATATACTACTGCATAAATTCATTGGTTTTCTAAATACAATATTAACCCCTACCCCCTATATAAAACAGGCTAAATATGTCTTCCTGATCGAAGTGTATTATCGAAAATTTTAAGTTTTAAGAAAATGGTGCACAGCTAAATATTTTAATATAATTAGTTATTTTTTTAATTTTATGTTCACTTCAAATATAGTACAAGTTTAGGGTATTTTTGTTTTATGTTATCATATCTATTTAGTTAAGATATTTATTAGGATGTAAATCTTAGGGTAAAGGAGTTCCTCCTATATGTATCTATAGAAAAATTCTTATATAACTTATGAAGCTGCGCAAGATGACGAGGCGGCGTTTTCACCATGGGGGGTTCAGAAAAATGATTTAAGCCCACCCGCCACAATATATAGACGATCTAATTCCTTTTTTAACCCATCCTATGGACGTATAGAAGATACATACGTATATACAGAAAATAAGAACCAAATATTAACTTAAATTCAGACGTAATCTCTCTCTCTCTCTCTCTCTCTCTCTCTCTCTCTCTCTCACTCTATTACTATATAGAATAAATTCATCTCTTACAAATATCATGCAAAAGATTAATGATCTTACACACCTAAAATATTATTTATTTCTTATTTTGATTCTTTCTCTTTTTTTTTCTATTATAAAAATTTATATTAAAAAAAAAATTCAATAGAAAGTTATAAAAAGCTTGAGGCATCATATTTGATACATCATATTATATTTAGTGTATCATATAGGTGACAAAAAGTTCTTTTAAATTATAACTTCTTTTCATTATGATTAACAATATACAATATAATATGTATTGAAAGAAAATTCAGAACGTGATATATACAATTAAAATGACATAGCAATGGTATTATTTATCTTCTCTTTGATAGAAAAGGATATAAAAAATAAATATTTATTTGTATCATGATATGAATTAGCTCAAGACAATTAATTGCAAAAATTCTGATGTCATAAAAGCAAGCACATTAAATGCTGTATATGAAAATTTATTTTAAATAGTATTTAATTTTTTAGTTAAAAATAAAGTATTATATAAACATAATATTATAAAAAAAATGCAAATTAATTTGCATTTTAATGATAAAAAAAAGATAATTAATAGAGTCAAGTTTTGTTGAATAAACAAGAAATTGTGTACACAATGTTTGTTGATAAGATATACTATATATATATATATATAGAGAGTAAATAATAATGACATTATATTATATTTTTGTGTTTAATAGCTTACAGCAATTTTTGAAATATTTCAATGAAAATAACTTAAGAAGAGAGAAAAGAATGCCTTTAGGATACTAAACTGACTGAGTATAGTGGGAAAACTTCATTAACAATAACCACTTGTCAACAATTACAACAGCCAGCGTGTCTCCAATATTATATCCTCAAGCAATTTTTATATAAGCTCCCGCTTTAAATCTGCTACTAGTTCTTTTTAGTTTTACCTAGTTGGCAGCAGTAGCGCAGTAGCTTGTGGCGCTTACTAGTGGGAAGCTGTAGAACTCAATGATGATACTACATACAAAACTTTTAACAAAAGTCGCGTGGTGCCTAAAGCGTGGCGAGGTCAAATCTAAGGGTCACCCTTTAGGCTAGGTGGGCAACGTGCTACCCTGAAGGCTCAAAAACAAGTAAAAAAAAAAAAAAAAAAAAAAAATGTTAAGCACGAAATAACGTGTTTGGACCCGCCCATTTTTTCTTTGAGCTTTACTGAAAACTGAAGTTATAATATTTACTTCGCAGCCATAGTAGTTGTTATAATAAAATGAAGCTTTTGTGGAAAAATAATAAGTTTACATAAAAATGCAATGTACTTTACTATATAAAGTAAAAAAAAAAAAAAAATCTTACCCCTTGCAATTTACTTTTATGTGGCGTTAAAAATTGCTTTATACACATTCTGTATAATACTACAGCATTTTTTAAATTGCAGTGAATGTCAGAACGAATTCTTTATAAAATACTATATAATATTATTTTCAACCTCTAAAGTTAATTTCTTAAAGTACATAAAACATATACGGTCATGGGCTGCAGTTTATTTTTACTTTGCGTCAATAGTACAATTAATATAATTATGTATTTTGTTCCATAGAAGATAGAAGAACTTAATATTTGGTGAACCTATATAAAAATTAGGCCTTTGGTGTATTTTATAAAATTGCACCAAAAAAAAAAAAAAAAATGCAAAACACTGGTTGATTTTAACAAGTAAAAATATCCAAAGAAATAAAAAATTAAATGAGTAAAATTGCAAAATTATAAAACTTAAAAGTTTCATTATACACCCGAAATAAAAAAAAAGCAGTTTGATATAATAAAACAATTTTCTCAAAAATTATAAGCATTGTTATTATATACACTTTGACAGAAAAAGAAATATAATAATATTTAATGAACATATTTTATTTTTCGTGCATGCATCAAAAGGAAAAATGTTTTAAAAACAAAGTGATCAAAATTGAAGTCGCGATTAGAGGTAGAGACCACCCAAATTTCTTGTCTCTCAATTAAATCTTCGTTTATATCAAAAATCACCTTTGCGTGGGCGGGGAAAACTTTTTTTTTTTTTTTTTTTTTTTTTTTTGGCAAGACGAAGGAAGACTGCACGCTACACTGATCACTTTGGTTTGGCACGCTCTTGGCACAGAATATTAAAAACATTTACATTCAAGTATAATCAAATGTTAATAACAAAAAATATTTTCTATAGCAAAGACTTCTCTGTACAAATAAAAAATTAAGTTTGAATATTTTCTTTATAAAAGCCCTAAAAAATCAAGGCATTTCCTTTCGTGAGATAATTATATTCACATCCTATATAAAGTATATTAAATATGAGTAATACATAAATAATATATACTTCATCAAATCTTTCCTTGTATAACGCATCGTTTTTATGAATCTTATATATTATACTCAAAAAGGTGCACGATTTTGGGTTCAATTTTTCTATGCTTAAATTTCTTTCCTTTTCGTTATAAATATTATAAGGATAAAATAAACTCTTTCGTCCTGAAATATAGGATTTTTTTTATAAGTTGATGTATTTGTTTATAATCCTCAATACTGATTTGATTTGCTTAGATATAGCAAGTACTATTTACTATAATATAATACTATTTGCACGTTAATTAAATTAGCATTTTATTATATACGGTATATAAAAAGCTATATTCATGTTTGAATATAGTAAAACAAAATGCAACTTATTGAAACAACTTTATTAACTTCTCAAATTGAAAATTATTTAATTAAATAAAATTAAATCATAAGTGAAAAGTGCAATGTTTATGATTATATTGATTACATACATATATCTGACATTTAAGTGTATATACAACAAACAACATTATTTACTTGTTTAAAAAAAATTGACAACTCCATCATTTTATATTATTAATATATCCTGAGGGTTTTTGACTGCATTGAGCAGCGTGACACATCGTTCATTACCAGCATTTTAATTACTCACCACTAATTACTCTTACAAAAACGTATAACATATAAAAGCTTAATAAACTATACATATATATATATATATATATATATATATTTATATAAACACAATATAATATAAAATGTGTAGGTTTTTATAATATTCTTTATTGCATTTTCATTTTCTTATTACTAAGTAATTATAATATATTTATAAGTACTTTGTCAATTTTTTATTTAATGATAATTAATTATTTTTAAATTATAATTATTTATAATCTATAAGAAACACAGAAAAAAATGGATTATAATATATCAAACATAGATAATCTTAATGTTACATTTTATTTAATTGATTAGATTTAAATCCGGTTTTTTATTAATTTATTATATTCATATAAAAGAAAAGATTGATAGAAATTTTTCTTTATGCGTTAACTTAATTTAACATTTTTTTAATTAATTAACTGCACCTTTTTTTAACCAACGTTCTATTTTTTTTTTATAACAGTATTTGAAAATTCAGTTTCTATATGTAGATATCAATGCATATTTTAAAAAAATTTGATTAAAATTCAACAGAATATTAAATTGCTTATTATATATTCAGATTTTAAAAGTATTGTAATCAAATTTAATTGTCTACTTTTAAATGCAAGGCCAGAATGTGCATACTTCATACAATTTTTTAATTTGTGAGGCTAGAGATGGGTTAAAAAGCTTGGTCCTTTCCTTTGTCCTTTCTCATGATTTATCAATTTTTTTAAGCTTATTATATATGTCTTGGTCAATTTGTAAAATAGGACTTATTATCGGTCATAGTCATATATAGAATGCTTTTTATTTTACTGTGTGAAATAGGAATTAGTTAAAAAAGACATTTCAATCAGAATTTAAATATCGAAACCATAATTTTTCATTTTTCTCGCTCGTATATTTGAGTATGGTTTCACGCAGATTTAAGTTTGCGCCTCGAAGCCATGTGCATGAGCAAAAAATATCATTGACTATAGTATAGATTTTGTGTATGTGTGTGCTAATTAAAGTATAAATAAAATTATTTAATACCTATACTGCTGGTTTTTATATAGGTTAATAAAATTAGCAGTTACATCAGAGAAATTTGGTAAAATGATAAATATATGTCAATAAAATCTTTATGAAAATGTTAAAAAAAAAATCCTATGCTGGCAATGTATGTGCTCAATCATGGCGGTAGAGCGCAACTTCATGATACTTTTTAGTTCTACCTCTTTATAAAGCGATAATGCTCTGCGCTGCAAGCTCACTCAACTATTTTACAACACGTTACACGCGGCACAATTTCTAAATTTTCTTTTTTCCCCGTATAAACCTTTCATATAACAAATAAGTCCATGTTTATATTAATTTGTAATCTTATAACGAAGGAATACTAAAAAAAAAAAAGGTTATAAGAAATATTTCATAATTTAAATAGTTAACATCGTATTTCATTTTTAACCGCAAGTGTTATACAAAAAGAGTATCACATACCAGATGTTGATATGTATTAAAAAATTTGGTCTAATTCCATATAATATCATTATTGTAGCAATCGTGCCGCTTTGTCTTGTTTATTATATACTTGTTTGTTTAATTCCATGTATGCGATTGAGGTGCAAGAAAAAAAAATTGCCTCCATATTACACACACGAGGTCTATACAGGTATATATATATATTTATATGTGGGCATAATATACTATACCCCCTCCTCTCATTTCTCTCTCCTCTCAACTATAACAAGTTGTATAATTGTTAATTGCTGTGTTAATTAATCTATATAGCCAATGCTAATACTTGTTTACAATTAATTATTATATGGTAAAGTTTTAATTTAATTCTATTCTCTCTCTCTCTCCATACTGTATAATATGAAATAATGTGCATTTTTTTCTTCTATATAATATACATTTTGTTTATTATTATTTTTATATAAAAATATAAATGATGTCATTTTAATTACTTCTTGTTATTTTTAATTTAAAAAATACAAGAGATCTCAATCTATTCATTCTATATTTACACAAAATATTTTAAAATTTATTGTTCTTATAAAAATATATATTTTTCATTATTATAAAAACAAAATGTTAGTGCAGTAAAAAACAAATGATATTTTTTAACAATAAAACTGAATGTTATGTATGGTAAAATAATATACGTAAAAAAAAGAAGGAAAAAAAAAAAAGTATAGCAACATCTTTGCGTATAAAACTTTACGAAATAACTTTTCTTATTTAAAAGACGTGTCAATTATAACCAGGGAATTTTCATCAAAAATTAAATAATTTTGATGTCTAAATGATATCTCCTCACGCTAAACAAGAAACTATTCTTTTATAATAAGTCTTCATTTTAATTAGAAAAAAATATGTTTTATATAGGGTTGTATTATAATTTATAATAACTTAAAAATAATATTACAAATTAATATCTTTTAATTTTACTATTTATGGACTAAATTTAATTATTATTGAAGCCATGCAATTACGACGCACTTGTATAATATAAAACAGTGTTCCCCTCGTACAGGAAAAATATATATTATGTTGTGTAAGTAATTTTTTTCACCATTTTTTTTTTCTTTTTCCAGTTGCGTGTTTAACTATTTCCAGCAATAAAATTTTAAAACTAAAATTGTTTAATCACATTTTTTATTGGTGAATTTCTCGATCTTACAGTTTGATATAACATGTTTTTTGATACGCTACACGCAAACTTTTTAACCAACAGATTAAAAAAAAAAGTAACGCGGGTAATTCAAATATTGTATAAGATGTAAATCATGAATGTTTAATGTAATAAATACCAGACATCGTTTTCAAAAATAAAAATTTCTGAGCTGGTTTTATATTATAATTTTTTTCAGACAAAAAAAAAAAAAAAAAAAAAAAAAAAAAAGCTGGAGTGTTGTAAAATTATTATTATATTTAAAGCTATACGTTATACTAAAACAATAAAAATTAAAACACACGCTATATATATTCAACCATGTATTCAAAGATTTTATTCTATTTTTAAGTAAAATTTATTAGTAATTTTATTTGATAAAATTTACTTTTACAATCAATTGTTTATATAATCAAGTTATTTATTTCAAATCAATTAGAATAGTTTTGGAAATTGTTAGTCAATCATTGCTTGTAGTTGTTAATACTTCAGTGCTGCATAGAATTAAAAATAAAATCAATTAAATGGGCAGTTTTAATATGTCAGTATAATTGAATTTTCAAGTTAAAAAACCTCCTAGTTTCTTAATGATTTGTGCATTATACATGAATGATTTTCCATCTGTTTTTGTAAAATTGCATATATAATATCGAATTGCTCTTAAAGATTTAGTTGTGAGGCACTCACAACGCCTTCTTAAAGTTTTTCAGTTATTATATTATTAAATTTATGGAGAAATAGTTGAATGTATTTTGATTTTTATTTCATTATACAGAGAAATTAATATAAGTATGCGACCATTTTCAAACAACTGAAATAATATAATAGAATAAATTTTAATTTTCATATCACAATTTACTTAATAAAATCTCATGAAAGATAACAGGTGTTTTCTATGTATGATAATAATATATGTATATTATAATATCCCGAAGCATTTTACTTTAAACGTGAACTATTTTGTTGTTGATTATCTATAAATTCATGCAACTTGCAGTTTCACTATACATATCAGTTTTTATTATTTTTATTTAGACTGCACGATATAACACTAAAGGGTCAAAGATCTTGCACATGCTCATCTTAACGTAATGTCATAAAACTTACAAAAAAAAAAAAAAAAAAAAAAAAAAAACTACAGACCAGACGCTAGCTGCTAGGTTGTAATATTGTTATATAATCTATGTACGTACAAGTTGTTTTACAATACTTTGAGAAAACTATTAAATCTACTTTTTTTTGTAAAGTTAAGAGAGTGTAAAGTTTAATCACGAAATAACGTGATTTGTGTTTTTGTTTGTTTCGAAGAAAAAAAAACAATAAAAAATTAATTCAGTCCTTAAAGTAAATTGAATACGTTTTTCTCTGTATTTTTAATAAAAACAAACATTTAAAAAAAAAATGATATATAATAATATAAAAATTTATAAATATATAAAAATATTTTTATAAATTTTAGCACACCTGTTTGAAACACATGATTTTTTTTATGTACAGTATGTTAAACAATCTCTCTCTCGATCTCATTCTGCACACACTGAAAACGACACTCAGAAAAGTTTTATTTTATATGAATATATATTTTTAATTTTATATAAAAATATTCAAAGCAAATAATAACTACAAAAATAAAGAAAATACATGGTGGTATAACTTTAAAGAAATTGAAAATAAACATTAGAATTTTTCTTTATTTTTATATTACAGTTTCATTTTATAACTATTATTATTTAAAAATTTGGTATTCAATTAATTTGCTACTTAATTAATTAATTTGTTGCTGGAACTTATGGAAACTGCTTTTATATATCGTATAATATCGATATATATTTTATAATATCGTATATTTATAATATATTTTTTGTCCTAATCCTTGAAGACATTATATTTTATATTATGACGAAAGTTTTAGTCTAGACTAACGCCATGCTTTGAACAAGTTACATTTGACAAGTTAGGTAACTTTTTTTTTCCTTCTCCGCATACAAATAATATTCACCAAACTTCTATACACAGAAATTATATGTTGCTCCATGAATCTAAATCAATGACATAATACAGTAATATAGTATATAATATAAAAAACGAACTTGAAGATGAAATATTCATTTTTAATAATATGCTTCATTAAAAAGTTTTTAACATTTTATATATTTCATTATTTAAAAAGAAAAATCTTTATTACATATAGCTTATAATAAAATCTATGTTGTCCTTGTTTGTTTTGAAAATAATAATAATGAGACTTTTTTTATTATTATTATTTAAATACATCAACGGAAAAATAAAGATAATTTTTAATAACTTTTTATTATAACAAGCACCCTCTTTACGTTAATATATTTGGATTATTATTTGCTTTGTTAATTAAATAGATTTTTGTCTTACAATATGACGCGATTTTAATGTCACGTTATTACGATGCATTTGGCTATAAGATTTTAAAGGATTAAAAAAAAAATAGTTGCAAAAAGCTAAAAAAAAAAAAAAAAAAAAAAAAAAATCTTTAATAACAAATTAAAGCAGTTTTAGTTTTTCTCAATTACGATTACTTTTCATTAATATATATACTTTTAAGCTTTTGAATCGCACTGGAAATAAATATTTATTAACATATTCATGACGATGAGAGGTGATAAAATCATTCACCCATAGACATAAAGGTATGTCTATATGCATTCACCTTTCACCATTATACATAACTAACTTCCTTCTTAAAAGTCAATCCATTTTCTAAATTCAATTATATGAAAATGGTAACATTTTTGTTTCTTGAAAAGTCTAGAAAATATGTAAGTAATTATAGTAAAAAATAATCTCTATATGAGATTATGCAATACACTTTATCTCAAAATTAGAATATCTAACACGCTGTAATTTTTCATCTTTAATACTGCATTTATATAACAACCACAAGAATTATTTGTAATAAAAGTCGTCGTTACAAATCAAGTGTGTTAAATGTTTTTCTTGTCACACGAGTCACTTGTTTGTCATTTCAGACAGCAAACATGATGGAATGGGTGATGAAGAAAAAATAAATAACAAAAAATGACAATATTTTTTTTTTCCAATATAAGATTTGTCATATATAAAAAAAGAAAAAGAGAAAGAGAGAATAAAAAAAGTTGGTGACATTGACAAGCTCAAGAAAGAAAAATGTTTAAGGACTCTATTAGTGTTCTAATCAGGACATATACGCAAGTAATTCCATGTTTAGAGATTGTATATATGGCAAAACATTATATATTATACACGAGACCTTTTTTTTTTCTCTCACTGACTGACTGGTTATATATAGTTTGAAATCGTGATTGAGCTACTGATCAGTTATAACCAATTGTTACTATAAGGTTTACAGATAAATAATATTACACACACAAAATATAACCTCAGGATATCAAGTTAAAAAAAAAAAAAAAAAAAAAAGAGTGATTGAGTTGTATAAGCGACATTTGTCACTCTTTTCTATTGTTAATTATTATGTTACTGTATATGTCAAATTTTTTTAAACACATTTTTATTATTTAATGTACATTTCGCTGAATTTAGTCTGTTAATTTAACATTGTACTTTACAAAGTAATGTTAATTTATATACACACAAAAAAAAAGTAGTTATTATATGGTATTTTATGAAAATACATTCAGTTGAGTCGAATTTTAATTATATTATTGAAATTTGAACAACTGCTTTTTTAAAACTTTTCTATTGCGTAAAAAAGCACATTCCAACTTATATACATTATTAGTAGGCTTGAATTTTTTTTCAGTACACCTGTATATTATTATATATATTTAAAAAAAAGCATTAAAATATTCTATAATTAAAATATAAATAGAATATAATTGAAGATGTTGTACTCACGTATAATGTCATTAAAATGATTTTGGTCCTCTATCTCTTTCTCAAAACATAAAAGAATGCAATTCATCAACTTACCTGAAAGAAAAAAGAAAAAAAACACAAGAATATTAGATCATTAAATAACAATTATATTTTTTATAAACATTATAAAAATATTTTATATATTATGAAGTGAGTAGGCAAACGTTTTATATATAACTCTCTTTCTACTCTGTTAGTAATAATAATTATTAGATGGCTGACTGGTTTGGTCAGGGAAAAAAAGCAATCATCACACACATACACACATTTGTAGAGAATGAAAACCATTGTTATTTCATTTGTATGGTGACGTGCACTTGGTTGAATGACATAATTGTTCATTTTGATTTATATTGATCATGTTTTTACAGTACACAATAAATTTTATCACAAAATAATTACTTTATAACGTCAAAATTAGATTTTAGTTTTCAATACTCAATTTTATATATTTAATTTTCTTAACATTAGTATGTAGTATAATTTGTAATATGACCTGTTGTCATTTTGAAGAACCAATGGAATGCCAAATTTAAGATTTACC
The DNA here is from genome assembly GCA_949318235.1 of Ecdyonurus torrentis. Classification (NCBI taxonomy): domain Eukaryota; kingdom Metazoa; phylum Arthropoda; class Insecta; order Ephemeroptera; family Heptageniidae; genus Ecdyonurus; species Ecdyonurus torrentis. Next base: position 47,336,516 of record OX439130.1, read on the forward strand.
CATCTTATTTTTAACTACTCTACATTTAATTACTTTAGATACAATTAAAGCCATAGACCACATAAAACAACAAGTGCTTTTTAATGAATAGGAAACTTCAAAAATGGATCTTCAAATCTGATGAGAATTTTTACCAGAATGTTAATGTAGCCTCACGAGAGAGCGTGAAAATACTGTAAAGTATGCAATTTGCGTGACTATTCATGTTTCTGACGTCAAAAACATTAAAAAATTAGTAAAAAATGTGGTACGGGTTGCATAAATTTAAATTTTCTGATCCCTGCTGTTGCTGATCATTTGCTGATCACTGCTGTTGGGTTTTGAGACAAACTAACGCTATTTATGTAAGTCCCATCAAGTGTTTTGTGATATAAATGCTTATGTTTTCTTCTGGTCTATTCGTTTAAAGACTTTAATTTAAAGCAACAGATATACAAAATACAATAGAAAAAGAAATCCTGCAATTGTTTGTATCAATAGTAACTTTCAACAATTGGAAATCCTTATTTATTAAGTCATGTTTATGATGGAATCCAACGACCAACGAAGTCTGATCGCAAGCTATTCTTGAAGTTTCCGGTGTAAATTATTGACGAGTGTGATCTCAAGGGTGCACCGCGGTGAGGAGCAACGCTGCACGCAAACCTGAGTAAGCTAACGTCAATCCTAGCATGGGTGTCTGTCATTGCGTGCTGTATTTATCAGCAAATTTCTTGTGCTTTTATACTTTGTGGTAACTCAGAGAATTTTGCTTGCATGGAAAGATGTTAATTTCTCAAATATATAAAAACGATTTCATTCAATTGAAACAATTATTGCAAGAAAATTAATTGTATTATTATAAGAATTCTTTTAGTTTTATAATATACAAACTTAATTGTACAACTAAGATAGCACGATAGCCAGTTACACGTTGACCAAGAAGAAAAAAAACAATTTCTATCCTGCATGTGCTTTTTATTTTATTTTTGAAGAAAGTACTATACACAAAACGAAGCTGGAAATTTTTAAATCATATATTTAGGCTTATAAGAAGAAGAACTGTCCATAACATTCAATACATTTTAAAACAAAAAGTGTTTGCAAAAGAGAGAACAATTATTTTTACTATATGGAGGAGAATAAGAACGCATTCGTTTTCAAGTCATATCTTGATTATAGTTTTTATATAATAATTATTCAGACCATGCAAAATCTCTCTCTCTCTCTCTCTCTCTCTCTCTCTCTCTCTCTCTCTCTCTCTCTCTCTCTCTCTCTCTCTCTCTCTCTCTCTCTCTCTATTCATTGCGTTCTGGTGGTCTAATAATTGAATTATACTTCACATGTGGCTTCAGAATATGTGATTTCATTTACCTTTGAATTTAGCAACATAAAAATAATATTAAATTTAAAAGACACAAAAATCCATATATTGTATGTTATAAAAGTTAATAAATTTTTTAATTTAAAAAATTGCCATAAAAATAATTATATTCTATACAGACATATAGAAAGCCACCTTGGAAGTCATGATAATATTATTTATTTGCACTAAGATGAAGATGAGAGAGTAATATTCAACTCAGCAGTATATAGTGTGTATGGTATGGCATAAGGTAGGCCTTGTCTCATAATAGTCATTACTCTTACAGACGTAACACAAAAACACCGCGCCACAAAATGGAACTGAAGAAATTAATGCTACTATATATATGATGGTGAAGACGGGGGGGGCTCTTTGTGTATACCACACATCACGAAATAAAATATATTATATATATAAAAAAAAATATTCTTTTGTTTGATTCCAAATTGTATATTATAATAATAATAACACTAGTGGTATAGAAATTAAATCAAATTTATTTTATTGACTATATAATAATATCAACAATATAATATGATGATCTGATATAGAATATATTTGTAATGAGAAATGTAAAGAGAGCAATGTATTATAACTCGAATATACCATCATTGGCAATCAATAATATAATAATAATAAAAATGACATTTTGTTATATTACTTGATCGAAAGAACAATTTTTATAACAACTTTTGCAGAGATATAAGAAAGTAAAATAATAATAATAATAATAATAAAACACAAGACGTTATTCCTTTCAGGGAATATAAAATATAATAAAATCCATTTCACTCTTTACATTTCAAAGTGCATCGTTTCCCCTTACTTTCAATTTCAATATATTAAACGTAAACAACAACAACCATTAATACACAACAAAATATATGCTTTTAAAATGTAAAGAAAGAGATTTGATTAAACATTTTGAAATATTATTGCTTTTGAATAATAAAATTTAATTTCTCTACTTTGTTTATAAATTTTTATTCCATTTTCTTTTGTATATTTTCTTTTTAAAATGCATTTTTTATAATTCAATCATATAGCATACAGAGCTAACATTTAATAAAGAATAAAACATTACTTTTTTTTTTTTTTTTTTTTTTTTTTTATAATGATGTTAGACCTTCAAGTTGAAACTTTGCGTTGAAGACTTCCTGTAACTTTTTTTTTCCTTTTCTCTAAATTTAAAACTATATACAATGAAAACAATTTTCATTAAAGCGTATATCCATTATAAAAAAAATATAAAAATTAAAACTTACATTAAGTTATTCTATAAATGTACAATTGTGCATACTCACTCTTGTATATATATTATGGTTCTTAGTTAGTAATGTAAAATTAAATAATAAAAGTATTATAACATTTACCAAAACATCATTAATATTAAAAATTGGATTAATTTTAATTAACAATAAAAACCCTGCATGATTTTCTTTTTCTTTCAATGACATTAAAATATAATAATATTATATTTTTTCTCTCTTCTATGGTCTAAAGTGAGAGAGAAAGAGAGAGAGAGAGAGAGAGAGAGAAATATTTTTATATGAATTAACTCTGCTTGAAATGTTGTTCGTCTGATTAATTATCAGAAGCTGAGAGGTGAAGTCTTGATGTACATAAATCTACCAGCAGGTGACATATATGCATATATATATATATATATATATATATATATATATATATATATATATATATATATATATATATATATATATATATATATATATATATATATATATATATATATATATATATATATATATATATATAGCTAGAAATATAACTCTGCCCATGTCACAACATTCAAAATGTCTATTCAAACATTTCAATGCATGATCTTTTTTTTTTTTTTTTTTTTTTTTTTTTTTTTTTATAAAATTTCATTGATGAATACTATATAAATGTATATAGTATAATATTTTATCATATAGCTACTGTTAGCATGATGTATTATATGTAGCAAACCAGTAGTCGAAAAGTATAAAGAATATTAGGATGTATATTATTCCTCTTCATTCAAATTTCAATACCTAGTTATAAACTATTCATATCAAATATTTTTGTTAAATTAAAAAGAATTAATTAATAATATCATTTTTTTTTTTAGATAGCTATACATAATCTGCTATGTGTAATATTTCATACACATATACAGAGTATAATATATGATTTTTAATTATTACATATTACTTTAAAATATATTATTATTTATTTTTAAAATTTTAATTAAAGTACTATTCATATATATTTTTTTCTTTATTTTATATATATGAAAGTTTTATTTTACTTACTGTATGGAATATTTATGATATATAGTCATGTATAGGAATTTTTGTGTATACAGTACAGGTTGTAATTTTGTATATCTATAATACAGTAAGTGAACAATTTATTTGTGTCGTGGTATTGAACTTCAAGGTGGTGGTTTGTTGTTAATTAATATACACTTTGTCGAGGAAGAAAGTCTGTATAAAAAGCTTACTTTAAATATTTGGTACTGAATGGAATTATATTATATAAAAGGTATACGTTTATTATATTTTTGCATTTCATAAAATAATAGTTTTTTTATCATTTTAAAATTCTACGTATATAAAAAGAGCTTGAAATATGTTGTTGTTGTTTTATAATGAGGAAAAGCATATTTCTATATTAAACAAAGAATATATTGAATTTTTTTAAATAAAAATTATTTTTCTACGTTTCAAAAAATGTTATATTATATTAAAAATAATTGTAAAAATATAGTAGAAAATTTAATGGCAGTTATAGTGAAAAGCTATAGTATATAAATTTTAGCGTATACAGTATAGTATAACTATTTACTTTACATTTCTATTGTAAGGAATAATAGTGGGAATCATAAATATGAATCTATGTACATGCACATAAAAGTATTTATAATGATTTTCAATTGAATATAGGCGAGTAGATACAATTTATTTCATAACTTTGCTTCTGTTTATTATTTTTTTTATTATTTATAAGTGTTTTATAAAAACGAAATGAATGATATTTTATCTTATTCACTTGATATACAAAAAATGACTGATACAATAATTGAAATGCAGTTGTTTCTAAAAATATTTTAGTTTCAGGTTTTATTTTTAAATTATTAATATTTATAAGAGTGTGAAACTAATTTTTAAGTATAATATAGCAGTAACATCATAACAATTGTAATATTTTTCTTTGCCAAAATATTCGGGCTTGGGGGGGGGGGGGAGGAGGTTAAGAAAACATTTTTGATATTAATTTTATTTTAGTGGATATGTTAGTATTTTTAAAATCAAATGAAAATTTATCACCCAGACATAATTTTTCCTTCTAATTTTATTTGTATAATAAAAATATCTCATGACAAATTTTAATATAAAAAATGAGTAGTTTTTTTTATATATATAATCTAAAAAGCGAGATAAAGCAATTTGCTTAGATTGCTGTCGTTTAATTTTCTTCATTTTTTTTTCTTTTTCTTTTGGGAGTGTCCAATTGGAAAGGAATTTTTGTTCGAGATTTGTATATATTAAGGAATTTTCCGTCGCGTGTGTAGAAGTTAAAATATTTTTATATATTAATATCATCAAAGCTATAGAGAGCTATTTTCTATTATACACAACACGAATAATATACAATCTTCAAGTCTTCAACTAAAAAATATATATGTATATAAAAATGATAATAATAATAAAGGTTATAATAAAATGTTGCATTTAGTAAACATTCAAATGTACCATGTAGTTTTTAAATATAATAACATAAAAATACGTTTTTATACAGAAAAAAAAAATCACAAAAAATTTAAGTCTATGATTTTATATATTTTTTGAAATATTTTTCCCTGTTTCAAAGCCTATAATAATGATATTTCTATATATAATTTAATATTATTTTAAGTTTTTTTTTTCTTTTTATGTTATTTTTTTGCGTGATATATATTTTAATATATGATTTCTTGGTATTTATAATAGTATTCATGTATAGTTATCAATAAAAGAATTATTATTTTTATTTAATAAAATGCCATTTGATTTAACTTCTTAAGGAAATTGCAAGGTATATAATCTGAAATATTTAACGAACATTTACTGTGCGGGAATTTGAGTCGGGAGAAAAAAAAAGTAGGAGGGTTTGTTATAATGGTATAGTTGCATGAGGCGCCCAAGTAAAATAAAATAAAAAATAATGTGATTGTAATCCCCAAATTTATTTAATAATATAGGGTAGGATTTTGGAACATTTCATACATTTATATATAAAAAATACTAGCGTGAGTCTAAATATACGAGCCTATAATATTCATATATATATATATATATATAATAATTTAAAAAGTATATTTGAAAAAAAATCCTAAAAATTACCAACAATATCTATATTACAAGAATCAAGAATAATACTCAAAATAAAGTTTACTGTAGTTTAAAAAGTCTCTCTCTCTCTCTCTCTCTCTCATTAATTATTCCCTCTTATCAAAATTAGTATTGTACTTGAAAAGACCGGATAGTACCAGAGAGAGAGAGAGAGAGAGAGAGAGAAAGAGAGATGAAATAAGTTCCATATAATACAGCTTTGACTGAAATGTCTAACATTAATATATACGTGTTAAATTAAATTAATTAATTTCTCGCGGTTGAAATATCAAGACTAAAACTTCATACATATAGGCTGACTGACTCTATACATATATATAATATGGTTAAGAGAGATGAGTGAGATTACTTTAAGGAGATTAACTTATAAGTGAAAGAGACACCACAGAGAGAAAGAGAGAGAGAGAGAGAGAGAGAGAGAGAGAGAGAGAGAGAGAGAGAGAGAGAGAATCCAACATGTTTACGCATGGAACTAAAAGTAAACCATAAGGGTGTGAGTGCTAATTTACTTTATCTTTCTGTATGGTGAGTGTATAACTCTCAAAACTCACCAAAATTTTCATATTATATATATATATATACGTGAAAATATTTCAAATGTCTATATATAAAGTGTTTTGAAATGTATGCATAAACAAGTAAACATAAATTTCGAAATAATGTTCTGTAAATTCATAAAGCAATATTATGTTTTGATTAACATAACAAATATTAAATTTACGTTATGTTGAGTAATTATAGATTACAATTAAAATAACTTTAACACTTCAAAATATACTTATTGATAATTAGTATAATAACCAATGCTAACGGTGCGGTGATATTAAACCTATATAATATCAAAAGTGCACTTGAAAAAGTGTATGACAACTCCTTATTTTCTATATACTCTTTAACATTTCTGAACCATCCTTTAAGTAATATTAAAAATAAATAAATTTGCGGTGTATATTAACCCGAAAAATTAAAAACGACGCATATTTTAGATATACACTACCTATACACTCTATACTACATGTTTTAAGGTAAAAAGTTGACAAAAGTGTATCACTTGTATTATACAACGTTGACAGCTAACTTTTTATTAACTTATAAAAAATAGAATACAAATACTATAGTATATTGCCATAATATTTCCATACTAGCAGCTGCAAAAAAAAAAAAATAATACAATTATTTTTATTATTTTATAGCAATAACACATTTTCATTTATAAATAATACATGTATTTCTATGAAAATATTTTAATAAAATTTACTTATTATACTATATAAATATACAGCCACTGTGATCTAACATTTTACTATCTTATGGAAATACACTTATACAACTCAACAATTCTTTAATGAATGTATTACTGCTGTAAATATATTTAGCATTTTCTTAGGTAATATATAGAGTACATATTCAAAAGGTGTAATTCTATATTATACAGAAAAATCATTATTTTAATATTAACGATAGAATCTTATAATTTACACAAACACATAAATAATAATTCAATTATAATGAAAGAAAAACTTTGACTAATGTTTTACTTGATTTTGATAAAAAAAAAGTGCAGTTATTATAGTTGGCATATGAATTGCATGAGTATATAATATGTTATCCAATAATAAAATGCATCCTGAAGCATTGTACACTTATTGAAGAAACACTACACCACACATATATATACCAATCAGATAAAATCTAACGCGTGTGAACATGCAAACTTGCTATAAATTTACACCCTGACTGCATCTATATTATATGTATATATACTTTTGTTATATATATTTTTTCTATTTAAAATTAAAAGCATGTTAGTAATTTATATAGAAAACCTTTTTATTTTAATTTATTTCAAATTAACTTTCAAACTATAATTTCTATATTTGACATTACAAGAAAATGCATCTTATATGAAATATTTTAATGACTTCATTTTTTTTTTCATTCTGTTTATGTAATAAATAATTTAGATTATTAAGTTATCAAAGTAGTGATTTGCACGGCATGACAGAAGGTGTCTAAAGTGCGCGGTGATTGCAGCCAGCTGCATTATATTTGTTAGTTCCCCTTTCTTTCTTTTTTATATCACGTATAATTATTTTAGATCTAGACAGATAATAGGGTTAACATTAATTACCTAATTAAACCATGTTTCCGGATATCTTTATCATACTTTTACATGACACTTATATATATATTATTATTTTAATAAATTGAATTTTTAACGTATAACTGTGCATGGTATTATTAAGTTTATTGTTTTGGAGATTTTTTTTTCTCTTATAAAACAAAAAATAATTTGAAACATAAGAAAATAACGTGAAAACTTATATAAATTGGCCAAATGTACAATTTGTTTATAGGATTTTTTATATCCAGTTTTCAGATGAAACCATACTGAGAGACGTTTGCTGAGAATATTATGATTTTTTTTATGTCCTCGAATGCAGCAGCTAAAGTATGTATGTTGTTATCATAGACAAGAAATATAAAACTATTTTAATTGTATAATATAATAGATATATATTGTCCAAACTTGTTAGTATGTTGTTATACATTAAATCTATTCCACCTGAAGTATATTTAATACAAGAAATTTTGTATAAAAGGTATAACATAATAACATTGAGTTATAAATGACAGTTGCCTATATATATTTAGAGCGCATACGTAAATAGTAAAACAAATAAACATTTTTTTTTTTGCTCTAACTCCATTATACAATAAGGAATCTCATTCTTATAGATGTTCCTTATCACAATAATTATGCGTACTCCTTACATTTTTTCATAGAATAAAGAGGAAAGTTCTCTGAATGTCCCATATTTCTCCAATATAGGGTGTATCCACATGACGTCATATTTAATGCGCTTGGAGACCATACTGGAGTAGTGAATAACATTGCTGAGCATTATAGGACAAACTTCGTTTTAGGCAATTTTCTTTGGGAAATCAGGTAAAAATTTTTTCCCACATACTTACGAGATGCTAATTTAACATATTTACAGCATCATTACTCTAAGTAATGCATATAGTGTTTTTAAACTGGCAAAATGAGCTATTTTCCTATGCCGCCCATGTCATTGAGTGATCCAACATGGCATCGACTTCAATATGAATGCATCCATAGACCATCGTTATATAAATAACGATGAAGCCATTGCTGCTGATCGTCATATTTTCTGTGCACTGTAAATCAAACAGTAACTTTATATTTATGAATAAATTTATAATCTTTGTCTTGAAACTGACAAAAAATTATTAGTATTTCTCAGTCAAAGATGACCAAATTTATTGATTTATTCAACCCAACAACCCTATATTTTCCCCCAAGTATAAACTTTATACCATCTGCTCCACACCGAAAACATTGAAATAGTACTCGAATCTTCCTAACAGACAAAAAAAGACACAACAACAACCATGAATTATGGTAATATTATTTTGATATATTATCTTTTATTTGAGTTGTAATTAGGTACCTGATGTCCCTTTTTTTTTCTTGCATATAAAATTAAACTATATATAAAAGAACTATTATTTAATAATCATAATTTAAAAATAAATATTTTTTAAAAATTATTTATGTATATAAATTTTATTGTATGATACTATATGTTATAGAATTTTATTACTAAAATATTTAAATTACATAATAATAATAATATAAGAATTTATAATTTTTCTCTGTTATTATAATATAAAAGAAGACACGACAAGTTAGAAACAATGTATATTATAGAAAAATTAAGTGATTTGGAATTTTTCAGGTATTCTCTATACAAAATTATATTTTTCTATTTATACAATATATACAGGCTTCAGCACTTTGAAGTTACTTAAAAATTAATTGTGATTACGAAGTTAGGTAACTACAAACTTAAAACCTAAGTTTCTGTGTTTATGTTGTAACTTTTATTTTGACAAACAAGTGCAATGACGATGTAGTGGAGCAGTACATCATAACGTCAATAATTTGAATTTTATCAAAAATTCTGAGTCCTATAAAAATACTTCATATACAAACAAAATTATTGAAACGTTTTTCAAAAAACAGTAAGACGAAGGTTTTAAAATTATGTAATATTTGTATAATATCATAAAATTGATCATTTTTTCCTATAACAATAAAATGTGTATAGATAAAAGTTGTTGTGAAAATTTAGTAATATAATTGAGTATTTTCAGCCCAAGTATATAGTTAACTTAATATGGTATAAAATAACGAATGTCATTGGTACAATTTTAAAACAATTGAATAAATTATTGTGTAAAAATTATGATTACAAAATCGAGTGTAAAATTTATACATGCTATCAAAATATAAAGAAAAATAATAACTGTTAAAAATTAAACAATTTTACGAATGTTCTATTACAGTTTGAGATATAGAGAGATTGCAGTTAGAAATTGTCATTGAAATTAAAATAGTGGGTGACATTAATGTGATTGACAATGTCACATACTTATATGAGTTAATTACAATTAATAGAATAAACATATTTCTTAATAGTCCTTGGTAAATAATGACAAACAAATTATTTCTTTTTCTATATTATATACCCCCTTCCTTTTTTATTTACATGGATAATATTTTAAAATGTCAACATGTTTATTTCTTCCAATTAAGAAAATATTTTACACAAATTTCTCTCTCTCTCTCTCTCTCTCTCTCTCTCTCTCTCTCTCTCTCTCTCTCTCTCTCTCTCTCTCTCTCTCTCTCTCTCTCTCTCCCTCTCCCTCTCTAATTACTAAACATTTTAATTTTCAAAATTATGCAAAAGCCAACTGTATTTTATATCGAGAAATTTAAATATATATATATATATATATATATATATATATATATATATATATATATATATATATATATATATATATATATATATATATATATATATATATATATATATATATATATATATATATATATATATATATATATTTTGCAATCGGTTGATTGCTATGTACAACTGAAAAATTTTCGATGACAAAAATTTGTCATATAATTTCACTTTTACAGTTTATAGTTATATTATAACTAATTTTATACATATTTTGTAAAAATTCAATGTTATATTCAATTCTTATTCTGGTTGTGGTTAAAATATTTATATAGCAATAGCAGTTTTCAAAATTTATATAATTTTTTTAAAGAGTTAATACATTTTTTTTTTAGGAAATATCGTTAATCATACGATCATGATATATTCCAAATTAAGATATAATTTCAAAAAAAAAAAAAAAAAAAAAAAAAAAAAAATCTATCTAATTGTTTTAGGTAATTTAAATGACTAAATTTTCAAAATAAAATACAAACATCTACCCACTTAAAAAAGTTCATTTTTATTATAAAGAAAATTCTTAATAAATATATTTAAAACACGCACACACAAAATTGAAAATACATTAAAAATATATAAGACGGAGGTGTCTCTTAAAATAAATTGTGTGGGTCGTGGGTTCGTATTTTGTGTATAACACGGCACACTTTAAGGACGAACCAAAACGAAAATACATACATAAGCGCGGCTATTTCAAGGCGCGGCAAAAGTGATCATGGACCAACCTGTCGATAAATTATCTTACGATTATTTTTGCTCCCTGACTATAAGCTTGCTTTTTTTTTTGTATATAAATATTGAAGCTCTCTCAGGTGGGGCCCAAGAGTCACTTGTGTGATTTAGTGAACTCCTCACCCTATTGTTTTAATGGTCATCTCTATACTCAAGCAGCTGTATATAAGAACATTACATCCGCAATTACTACAATAGGCAAACCGTGCTTTGTCTTTTAATTTTTTTTTTTTTTTTAAAGACATGAAAATTGAAATTTTTACACATACAAAATTGCACTTATTTTATTTCATTTTTATAGAAAGGAAAAATTATCATACTGTACTAATAATAGGGACATAAAAATATTTGCAATAGGTAGAAATATTATGCTGTAGTAAGTATTAGTATACTGCAATATTACCTTTTAGACACACCTTTATTGTAGTACGTTTCACCTGCCATTGTATATCAGAATATCAGTACCTGTTTCAGGCTAATATTTTCCTATTGCAATTTACAGGATTGTCATTCCTGCTGCTATTTTTAGTATATTTTCCCCGCATAGAATGACGGCACTATGCATTAACTTCTTGTAATTTTTTTTTCATTTATTGTTTTTGCTAATAAGACGAAATTGTTTCATTAAAACTAAACTAAAGCAGAAATCTCAATTTCTATGAAATATACTTTAATGTTACTATATCAGTATTATAGTACTTACAACGAATATAATATTTCAAAAAAATGCACTAATTTTCCGTATTAAATTATACCTACAGCAATTAAATATAAAATTTTAAAAACTATGATACCCATAATATTTTCTTAGAAAATAAATAATATAACACACGCGAATTTTATTTCTCACACGTGTCAATAAAGATCGTCCACATATAAAAAGTTATGATATATAAACTTCCCTATATACTTAGAAAGATAACCAGGTAAAGCAAAAAAATCCCTATATTATTTTCCTCTTTATATAAATGTGATAAACGGCGCCAATAAGTCTTTACTTCCTATATTTTCACATCATAAATAAAACAATAGAGAAAAATCTACAATTTCTTTAATATTTTAACTTTTTGCTCGGCTCGTTACAAAGAGATAGTTAAGTAAGAGAGAGGGTGGATGGGGGGGGGGGGGCAGGGTGTATAAGGTCAAATGCCAGGTCAGGGAGTGACGTTTTCTCAGGTCAAATTACTTTACAGGTAAAGAAAAAACGTAACTTATACCGACGCCAAAAAAAATATATAAGGATATAATAATAATGAAATGTTTTTAACTCCGCGCATATCAAAAGAGATACAATAGGCTCCAGACTATTTTATTTTATACCACCCTCATAACCCAAGTGCCACTTAAGTATAGACCCGCACACGTCATAATAAAAACAGTGCAGATATAGTATGTATTTATAAATGTTTTTCCCACAAAAAAATAATAATCTATAAAGTATATTATTATTAAGAAATAACTTTTTTTCAGTAAAAAAATTCAGTATTTTTTTATGTATAACGTACTGTACTGTTTTTTTTAAAGCACAAATTTATGTGTAATAAAAATAAAATAAAATTATACGAAACGAGTAAGTTATTTCATGAGTTTTAAAGTATAGTACATACTCAGAATATAAATCATAACAGAATACAACATTCATTTTTTTATACGCATTTTCTATATTATATAATATTTTTTATTTACTGATTTCTAACAGAAAATTTTATGTTTATATGACGTCATTTAATATTCTATACAAGTAGTTTAATGTATTATTACTTTTTGAACAGTACCTATTAACGTTTGCTATATAATAATACTGCATATTTTTTTACAGCATAAGAGAAATATTATATAATTATATTAAAGAAAATCTCTAGACTTAACTTTAAAAAAAAAAAAAAATGTAAATATAATTTTCATTAAATTAATTTTTTATATAAAATATACGAGAGAGGGGTTAAACTACCCAATAAAGAAAATTTCATTAGCGCTGAAAGTGACTTGGGAATTCATAAAAGAAATATAATTAAAAACTTTTTTTTCTTTGAAAATTTTAAGGTCTATATAATAAACAAAAGATTTTTTTTTTTATTTTATTATTATTAAAAATTTTGATTGTGTTTTAGTATACGCGCGTGAAGCGATAAAAGACATCTCGGCCAGTATGCGGTCGTCTGCCGGTCAAACTTGCCCTATGTTCACGCGAGATTTTAAAAGAAGTTTTCAATCGTATAGCCACAGGGGGTATATCTTTTAACTTACAAGTCAAATATTATTCGTACAAACATTTCATAAACCTAATCCTAATATATCTATTTAATTTATATTTATGTATATTTAAAAATATATATATAATTTCGTGGTAAAAATCTTTAAATATATTTTTTTATTGATTATAAATAAATATTAATAATTAAAATTTTAGTATGATATTTTAATTTAATTTTTTAATTTATAGATCTTTTAACATTAAAAAAATATATAGACATTTTCATTATCATTTTTTTGTTTATTGTTGTTATTGGTATTTAAATTTCATTTTTTTTTTTTTTTTTTACATAATTCAAGTAAAAAAAAATGCAGTATGGAAATTAAATTTTAATTTATATTAGATACTGTATCGCAAATGAACACTTTGAGGGAAAAAACTAAATTTAAGGAGGAAATCCCTTTATAATTTATTTCCACAAAAATTTCCAAAATGCACCAATGGTGGAAAGAAAAGGGAAGTTTTTTTTAGTTAGTTTTGTTCCATGACAATCAACAGGTCGTAAGATATAAGGAAATAATCCTATTCTATATTATACACTACTATTGTATTTCAGTTAATTATTATTGAATTGTATATGTAATCAAATTATTGCTATCATAATGCTTAATTGAAATTGCACTTTATTAAATCGTAATAATAAAATATTAAATAATGTATAGAATAAATGATTTTATATTGTATAAGAAAACTTCATAATTTTTGACCTGTCACTGTTTTCTGTCACTTTCGTGAAATTGAAATTATTTAAAAAAAGAATTGCAAGAAAAAGTCTATTTAAGTAAACAAATTAAAATTATATTAATTGATACACACATTTTTTTCTACATTGAATTCACCTGTTGTCTTAACAAGAATGTCTATATAACGACCAACATAATACCACGTGAAGCTGTGTCAAATTTGACAACAACAAAACAAATAATAAAACATAAATTGTGACTTACCATGGTAACAGGCGCAACGGGTACGTACTGGCGGGAATACGTGGTGACTCTGACTTGACAAAAAACTTAAAAATACCACTTTTCCACCGCCCTCACAAATTTTGCAGTTATTTTTTCAAAAAAAATAATAACAACAAAAAAGAAGAACAAAAAAAATATTGTTCCGCTATAGTTAATATATTTTAATAATATCAATAAATAATAATAATAAGAACCAGTTCAAAATATAAAACTGGGTGATGTATTAGCTTCTTTTTTTTATTTTAATAATAATGTCCTGAGGTCACAAAATAACAATATTTAAATTTGCACAGATATTAAATATAAATTTTGCAGTAATGTCATTTTCAATTTAATATAAAAACAACAATAAGATGATACTTGATTGAAGACACGTGATAAATGCACTTTTTTATGTTTATCAAAGAGAGCAGCTACGAAAAAGTGTGTACGCACTGCACGGGAGCGATGAGAGATTTAAAGCGCCTCAAGACTTTACTTCTTACCGGCTCAACAGCAGTGGAAATAGATCTTACAGGTTGAGACGGGCTTTTGCTTTGCTATACCTTGTGCCCTCTAGGGAGAGAGAAAAAAAGAGAGGTGGAGGGAGATTCTTATGCTCCCACTTCTCTTTTCTCTCTCTTTTTTTATCTCCCTCCCTCCTTCCTATCATATACCTACCTGATGCTGTTTTTTGATATCGTTTTGTGGTTGTTACGTTTTTATAATAAAACTAATTCTCCGTACCTAAAGGGAAGGACGTTACTGTATATTATATTTTTTATGTGGTATATTCAATATTAGTTGAACTATATTTTATCGATGCCATTTATTTTGCTATTCTTTAAATTCTTTTACATTTTTGGTTAGTTTGATTGATACCTGCCACTTTGCTCTAATTTTTATTTCTTTATGGTATTTTTATTTTAGAATTAAAGAAACAGAAATAAAACTTGTAAATTTTGATGTAAATAACTGTTAAATGTCATTGATACATTCCATAGTGTGACTAATTGAAATATCAACAATGCCCTCCAACAATAACTGCAGAATTATTAGTCCTTAATCACCTTGCACACCTTTAATGGTAAAAATTCCTCTTTAGCTGTGGCGCCTCAACTTAATTACTATTGTCTAAGGAAGATCAAATTAACCTTATTATGAGGAGTTACTATTTTTACATAGAGAACCCCTTAGTAGGTATGCAACAAGTTGGACACACTTAACAAAAAAAATTAACTCTCCTAATGTTTTCTTTATTTTAATGTTGTTTTTTTATATGTTATTTTAAACATTTTAATTATATAGTAAAATATTTACTTTTATTTTGTAAATCTTATCATAATTTTGGGTATTAAATGACATAAGTGGAGACATAATTTTTATAAAAGAAATGCTGTTCGTTGCAAGTAAAAAAAAAAAAAAAAAAAAAAAAAAAAAAAAAAGTGAAACATAAAAGTATATTATGTAAACAATAATGTACGTATGTGTGTATGCATATATTTTATATTATAATTTTGCATCATGCAAAAATCAAACACTGTATTAACTAAGATATTATACTATATAGTTGATATTTAGTTTTAGCACTAAAATCATAAATCCAAATAATTTAGAGCTATATTCAAAACGATTGCATGAAAATAGCACATAATAATAATAAAAAGTTATATACAATTACAGTTAATATAAAGGAGATTATATATAAACACATTATATTATACAAAATTTAACAACAGATTATTATCAGATTTTTAAAAAATACTATTTTTTTTAATGTACGTGCTCAAAGTTATTAAATTTGGGCAAGCTTTTCTATTATTCATGACTTTTTATATATATGTATTATTTTATTTCATAATATAGGAAGTGACCACACATGAGTCATTGCACGCCACATTTAAATAGCAAAAAACACACCGTATTTTATTATATAAAACTTAATTTAAATTTTAAATATTAATTATATTATGTATATGATCTCATACATACATATATATTACAAATCTAACAATTTATTCAAAAGTGATCTCATTTTTATTTTTATTTTAGTACTTTTTTATGTATAATTGCAATATATTTTTGATATGTATATAAATTGAATTTAAATATTATTAAATATTTTATTTGTATTGAAATGTATAATAAATGTTTTACAGCTTTGGTCCCGCCTAAAGCGTGTGGGCCAGAGGCTGATGATGCCTCTATATACAATCTTGCTGATGGGATATACACAACACCATCTCACGCTTCTCGCCCGCGGTAGCTCCTCGCGTAAGACCGCGGGTCAGGAGCACCCGCGAGGCGTGTGTAGACCACGCCAGGAGCACCCCAGCTTGTTGCCGTGAGCCGTCCGCGTGCGGCCCTCGGGCTTAAGTCGTGAACATCCTAAATCATGCCCTCAAGTAAAATTATATGTTTTAACTCTGATGTGAACTTACAGATCCTTGTAATTATATTTTAATTCAATTACATTGTAATGCATATATATTTATATTATAAACACACGCAGTGTGTGTGTTTGTTTTAGTTAATGGTGTTTGCATGTTGATTGTTATATTCAATTAAACCAAATCGTTAAGTAATGATGTTTATGGCACTATGCAATATTGGTCAATTTGACATGGATAGTATGATATATTGAAGGAGGGTGTATTTTATATATATAATAATCTAATATACATCATTGTTTAATACTGTATTAAACTGTCAATTTTAAAGCGAATCAAATATACACCAAATTTATTTGATGTTTTAATGCATTAAATTATATAAAGTGCATATTATACAACGTTTTTTTTTTTTTTTTTTTTTTTTAAGAGCAATTTGAATTTTAAATTAAAAAAAATTTATAGAACAAGTTTCAACGTTCACTTTTTTCTTTTAAAATTGATGTGCATAAAAATCAGAATTTCAATGGTATTTCAGTATTCAATGATGTGAATAATCGATGTAGTCGTTCAAAACGTTGCAATAAATGTGCAATATTGTTCTTATACGTATATGAGAAGAACACGTACAAAATTAATTTATGATAAAACATATCATCACAATACCGTTTGGATTTGGATAAGGAAAACTGTACAATACCAAATAACTTTATGCATATCCAGAAATTGATGTGTAGAAATTTATAAAGTCTGAACTTTTTGACACCTTTTAATAACTTCAGCAATAAAATATAATTATTAAGTAATTATAATTAAAATGAAAAGTTTTGTTAATTAACATAAAGGTTAAATCTAAAATAATTTAGACTAGATATACAAAACCTCTCTTTTTTTTATTGTATATATAGACATCTCTACAGCCATATAAAAAATCTTATTGGTTAACCTTGTCACATAAAAAAATTAACATAATCAAGCTCCGCCTTGTTTATATCAGAAAGTGTCACCAAAGAGTGTGCGGTAACGCGGGGCGACTTTACAGGTGAGAAAGATAATATCTTGGAGAGGGGCCTCCAGCAATGGGCACGCGACTCATTCCATGTCTCTTACATACATACCGCCTCTTTTTTTTCTTTCAGTTTATAATTTTTTTCTTCTATACCTTTGGTTTGAATGCCCAAGGCAGCCTCTCTCTCTCTCTCTCTCTCTCTCTCTCTCTCTCTCTCTCTCTCTCTCTCTCTCTCTCTCTCTCTATGTCACCGTATTATACACCACACCGCCGTTGTACACCGTGCTCACGTGCAACGATAAAACACCATGAGTTGCGTGATTCAATACCTTTAACCTTGGAGCAGATAACTAATTTTTGTATTTATAATTTATTATAAGACAGATGTATAAAAAAAATGAAATAGAAATTGTCATATTGAATATAAAGTTTTCTTTTTTTAAAAAAAATTATCATTTAATTGTTGTTTATACTAATTATCATATTCGCAACAGGTGTTATTTGCATGAAATTTATGGAAATGTAAAATAATCTTAATTTTTTACTATTTTGGTAAAAAAACAAAGCAACAAAATTCTGTGAAATTCGAATTATAGGGGGAAAAAAGAAAAAAAAAACTTGTATATGCACGCGTTAAAGTCTCCGGGCGGTTCAAGACTTCATGAGTTAATCTCTCTCTCTCTCTCTCTCTCTCTCTCTCTCTCTCTCTCTCTCTCTCTCTCTTCCTCTCTCCCAATGTCATCAAGCCATTCTGTCTTCAGAACTTTATTATTATTATTTTTGTGTTTAACAGAGACAGTATTTAAATTTTGCTTTCAACATCTATTAGCCGTATAAAGTATATATAATAACAAGTGCAATACAAATTATCTCTCTTAATATATGTTATAAATTTGTATTTCTCCAAAAACATGAGGAATTTTACAGAACAATTTCATGTACATATATACTGAGTATAAAATACTGCAGACTTACAGGTATTAATTGCTTCCATATATATTTGACTGCTCACGATATATTTTTAAGGTTTATTTCTTGGTAGCAGGGAGGTGTAGGCGTTCGTATTCCAGACGCCAAACTATATTGCGTGCTTCGGCGCTATACAAACCATTGGTTGCGCCCCCAGGACCAACTTTACAACCTGCCGTGCTTAAGATTATACTACCCCCTTTTTTTGAGACCATTTTTGGTTATACTGATATATATTTTTTTATGTGGCATAAAAGGTCTACAATCACATGCAATTATTGGAAGGTTAATCTATTTGAAATAATAATAATGTAAATATAGCTTTTGAAAATCTATCTATTGTCTCAGACTGTTTCTATATATGAAGCAACCTTTTTTTTTTTATAAAAGTTCAATTCTTAAATAAATAATGTAATGTATTAAAAAAACCTGCGGTACCATTTCAATGTTATTGTTATTAAAAGTACTGTATAATACAGCTTAATTTACAAAATGGTAAAATATATTATCATAATCGTGAACAGCTTTAAAATGACGTATATAGAGAAAATATTTTGGTAAGAATATTTTTCGTATAAAATGACAACTTAACTTTACTTTGTGAATTTTAATATACAATTTCGATTGCTTGCAAAGGTCTCTTATGTATGCGAACATAATTTTTTTCTTGCTGAAATTTATAAACGTTGATACAATTTACAAAAATACAGTAATATACGATGCAATTCTTATACCATCCTCAATTTTAAAAACTTTTTTTTTTTAATATAAACAATTTTTACAACTGCGAAATTCTTCAAATTTACTATTTTATATAACAATTTACGTATGTATAACTTATTTATGTATATTTTTTTTTCGGTTGCTGAATGATATAATATTATCATTAAAGACAACAAAAATCAAGCTCATTAAAACTGAGTGCGTCATTATATATAATGCGGTATATATAAATTTCTATCCTCTTTCATAGTTTTTATTTCAAAACGTAATTCATATATATGAATCATTTTTGGTTGTGATGTTGTTTTCGTGATAAACTAATATTTAATTACGCACACGACTAAATCATTATTTAGTTCGTCAAAAGTCGTGAATACTGGAGTGAAAATTACTTCTTCTTTTTTTTTTTGTTTTTTTTTCTTTTGCGCAAATTATTGTACAGGAAATGTCCGCGGACTTAAACATGATCTAGTCATGACAAATGAATTATAATAATAAATAAAATGTGACCTGGATTATATTTTCTCACCAAAATATGACGATTCTTTAACACTTTCTTAAATAAAATTATATATTAATTTTTTGTATCCTCTCTTTAAGGCCTATATATAATATATTATAAAAAACTATAATTTAAATTCTTAATGCTTGAAACCAACCTTATTTTATGTGTAAATAGTTTTATTATTTTATTTGTTATACCTTAATTCTTGTTTATTTAGTCGTGATTATGCAAATTGCATAATTGCTTATATATACACACATTTTTTTACATACACACACACACATTTATATTTCAAAAAAATATTATTAAAATTGAGATTGTTAAAAAATATCTGTATTCATCAATGTTGAATTTGAAATTATTATTATTTTTAAATTAAAGATTTTTTAAAGTTATATAGTAGCATTAAATAATACAACACCTATATATTATAATATAAGAAAACAGTGTTATAGCCCCCACAAGTAGAAATATAATGACAACGCCCTGGAATAAAAGATAGGTAAAGGGGTAGGCACTGCCCAGAAAAAAAAAAAAAAAAAGAAAACTAAATTTTTAAGGTGGCTGATTGCTACTTTGAAAAAAAACAAAAGCAAGCGCCAGTTTGGCTCGCCACGCGAGATAAGCACGCGTACTATTTATACTTATCAGAACCACAACAATCAAAAGACAATATAAAGATAAAAAACAAAGTGCTGCTAAACTTGATTTTTTGTTGTTGTATATATGCTTACCGCATTTTTATTGTTCCAATTTAAAAATATATGTATAACAAAGTTCTGCACTTAAAATTATTTTGTGGCTTTGATTTTAAATTTGATAAATATTATATATACGAAATATAGAACGGAAGGAGAGATATATACTAACAATTAAAATTAGCAATATTTTCCTTTTAAACAAGATTATATTATTTATTACTTAATCATAATTCATGTTTTTATATTACCTTTTTTTACTATGTACTTTATCAGTTTTGTTTGTTTACATAATCAAATTTTATTAAAAAAAATAATTGGAGTATTTATAAAAATTAATATATAATTATTTTTGTTTAAAGTTCCTGAAACAAATAATTTCCTTGAAGATTATATTGTGTGTGTATTTATACCTATATATAATGTAAAAGGTAATAATTACACATCCTCTCACCGCGGTTAAACGTATATTTTTTTTAATAAACCAAACACTAATTAATGACAAATTTGTTTGGGTTGTTATTTGTGAGTCATATACATAAAATTTAGACTTCAGATGAAATATTTATGAATTTTTTTTCAAGGTAGCATAAAAAATATTTTTAACTAATAAAGTCTCTCTGTTTTTTTGTACCTGCTAATTTGTGTTTTGTCTTGGCAATAATAATATCTCCTACACTTTTATGTTGCGCGCGAGTGGAGAGAGAGAGAGAGAGAGAGAGAGAGAGAGAGAGAGAGAGAGAGAGAGATGAAGATGAAGTTTGGCTCTTGTCTTACTAAAGCAAAAAGTAAAAAGACAAGGTCGGTAGAGCAGCAGAAAAATTATAATCACTGGGTCCGAAACATACCATAATACATTTTTTATATACATATATACATATTATATTGTATACGTATAATACATGTAATACACTTGGCAGCTAAAAGAAGCATTTTTGCTATCAAGAAACGCGATCTTGCAAGCTTAAAGAATAAGAATAAGAAGAAAAAAATCATGCACAGACGATATAATATATATAAAGGAGTATATATGTATATAATATATAAAAAAAAATAAAAGTTTGAAAGAAAAGTGATTCAGTAGGGAGTTTGGTACATCCCACTTGCTTGGAGTGTCCATGGTTGTTGATGATGTTGGTTGGAGTAGAAGTGGTGTGTAGCTTGCTTTCTTGCTTTGGCTGCTGGAGCAGCAATATTCAGAGAGCAAGGTATATAATAGTAGCTCATTTGCATAATTTCAATCTCCTACGCTGGCTCGGCGAGAAGTTTGAGATTCCTCTCTCTCTCTCTCTCTCTCTCTCTCTCTCTCTCTCTCTCTCTCTCTCTCTCTGTATACGTAATAGTATACATCCTCTGTATGCACATTAATATAAGAACTAACTCGTATTACTATATAAAACAATATATTATATTGAAAAAATAAATCATGTAATTATTTTCTTTTCTATACTTTAAAAAAAATATAATTATATTTTTTTAATGATGAAAAAAAAATAATGTTTTTATAGGTTACTACAAATATTATTATTATTATAATGGATTATGGGCGAAGCACGTACTAAATTTTTTTTTTTATTGTTTATTTATACTGCAAGTGCTTTTCAATTTAACTACCAATCTTGTTGTTATGTATTTTTTTTTACCTATTGGTAATGTATTATAGAGTGCATTTTTATATATGATAGAATTGAAATTATTTATGCAAATTAATAAATAGTTTTACATTGCATGAACATTATTATATAGTTTTTCTTCAATATTTTTTATATAATATGACAAAGGTAAATCCATTTTTTTTTATAATGTCGACTCTGTGAAATGTAATTGTTAATTTTATTTCTATTTGAAGGTAAGGTGACATAGATCCAATATCTTCAAATTTTAATACTCTAAAATGTATCCCTAAATTTATAATTATAACCCTAAAATTTGAGATCGATTTAAAGTTTATTGTCTCAGATACTCCTGATTTCAGGGTATCTCACCATTGAAAAAAAGGGTGTTTTTTTTTTTATGAAAATTAACATTGAAACTTATGGGCTTTATATTTCACTTCTCTTTAATTCAAAATATTGCATGGGACAGACACCTAAAGTACGTATAATTTATACTAAAAATAAAAAAATAAAATAAAAAAAAAGGACAAAGGACAAATCTTATTGAGATGGAACCAATTAGTATATAGTAGAAGTATTACTATAGTAATACACCTATAAGTTCCTAAAACCCTTCAGTATGTACTCTCACGCTGGGGTTAAAAAATAGTAAAGTAATCAACTATTAGAATTTATAACGTCACTCGAAAAGAAATTGTAAAGCAGATTGCCTATATATTTTAGAAGTTTTATCTCTAATTGGCAAGGCTATATAGAACGGTTACGAGATTTAATATTATAGTAAAAAAGGTACAATCTTGTTTAATGAGAATATATTTTTTAAATATAAGGTGCCATTCAGTTTTTTTTAATAAGTATAATACAAAAAATCAGGTCCAGTTGACAGTTAATTTTTGGATCAGCTGATTGCCATTACTAATAACTACTCTCCATTTAACTCACTCACGATATATGAAAAATAATTTATGCTAAAATGTTATTTAGCCTATAAAAATAAATCTCTCTATATATAACAAAAAGAATTATGCGGAAGTTTTTCTTTTGTCTTGAAGGAAGTGATAAATAAATTATAATGTGATTGTTTTTGTTACCCTCTGTGTGTATTTCTAATTACCATGAGAACAGATTTATGTTAAATTTGCTTCATTTCTTTAAGATAAACGTGACAAATAAAACAATAACTAAATTGATATATATATATATATATATATATATATATATATATATATATATATATATATATATATATATATATATATATATATATATATATTATTATATATTAACTTTCATCACCGTGTCTCCAGCATGACTCGGTTTTTGCTTCAAGGAAATTTTAATTTGCATATTTCTGCATTCATTTACACTTTAATACACCATATTTACAATATATAGTTTAGAAAATTTAAAAAAAAAAAAATTTGTATCTACTATATATACGTTTATTTTTGTAAATAAAATACAATTTTGTATTAAAGTTTATATCTTCCATATTTTGGAAATTAAATTGCAAGAACATATTATATATTATTTATAGACAAAGTTTTAGAATAAATTATTATCTTTCATGCACATTACCTTTAAAATAGAAGATTACTTTTTTTGAGTATGTTGAATAATATAATGGTGACTAACTAAAATGACATGTACTACAGTGTAAAATTAATGAACGTAAGAAAATTTAAATAATAATAAAACAGCTTTATATCTAAATGAAGGGTAGTTGATCAAAGTGTAAAATATTTTTATAGGAAAATTGTACGACAATTTTGAATACGTCATTCTATACGTAGTTACGGAAAGAATGAGAAACTAAAAAGTTTTACTTTGTTGGATTATGCTATTACTTTTCATCATACTATAAAGAAATAAAACTCTTCAGCAAGGTCATTCTATTTTTACAATATTGTAAGTAAATCAGAAGACGCCCAGCAAAAAAATATTTTGTTGCAGAAGCGTATAAAAATATAAATATGTTGTATAATATATAAGCCTATAATTTCTGAAGTTTATTTTCCCTTGTACTTCAGAATATTATGCGAATTCAAGAAATAAAGAGTCACAATCATTCTCGTAAAACAGTTAATTAATTTTTTATTTCTTTAATTTCTTTTTTATTTATTTATTTTTGCCAAAAATTACTTATAACAGGGTGGTTCCGCAATGATAAAGCGTATATAAAAAAAGGTTCTTGCTGTTTTCCCACGTGCTTACTGCTTTTTTTGCACGACATGGGTGCAATTATTGGAAACTTTCCATGATATTAATAAAAACACTTGCAATTTTAGGTGAATATAATGATAGATAAAACTGCTGTTATGCTATTAATACTGAAAACTGTAAATAAGAACTATTATTGGGTTTAGTTAAAAAATAAATTAAAAAATAATATAAAATAGTTATAGAATTACTAGTAATGTTTTTAAAATTATAAAATTATCCTAAATATATTTTTTTATTCGATGAATGAGTAAAAACAAAGAACTATAAAGTAAGAAAATGAAAAGGGTGGCACAGTTAATTATTTTGTTAAACAATATTACGTTTGAGTAATGCACACTTCAAATATTCAATGAGAGATAATCGGCAATATATATATAAGGCTATTAAGTAAGTAAAAAGACTATGATATTTCAGGCGTAAAAAATGCAGTAATAATAGCAATTTAAAAGATTAAAATAAAGATTTGAATATATACATACATTCCATATTATGCAACAAAACATTAAAAAAATATCCTCAAATCCTTGAATTTTTTTTTATATGATTTATGATTTACGACAAACATTTCATTTTAAAAATTATTGTTCTCCAATAAATATTAGCACCTCTTATAAACAAATTAATGTTTTGTTTCTGTTGTTATGTAATAAAAAATAAAATTCTTTTTTGGTGCTTTATGTTTTATTCACAAAGTTTTATTTCTATGAAGTTAAGGCAGCATATTATATTGATGGGCTATTATCTAAGCACGAAGTGTTATTTAGAAAAAAAAATAAAAAAGATTATAATGAGTTAAGTGATGGGTGAACCATCTTGTTATAGGTCCATCTTGCAGGTGTTTTAGCATGGGCAAGTGTTGTGTTTTTGTTTTTTGTTATATAGCTGCAGTTATTTTTTCTTTTGTTAGCCATCTTGTTCTTTTCTATATGTCCGATGATACACGCCTTCCTTTTTCTTCTTCTTCTTTTGCTTCTCGTTCGCCTTCTGGGCAAGTCACGATTCTTCGGCACCCGCACCCGCCTCCTCCTTCTCCCGCGCCTCTGCTACAAACTCAAAGTGTTCTCCACCGACACGCACATTCACGCACACCATCAACTTCTTAGGAATTTTCCACCTTACGATGGCGAACGATAGTCCAAAATATTGAATAACAAAAAATCTCAAAAATATATATTTTGGAATTTCTGTATATGCGTGAAAAAAAATCATGCATGGTTCATTTTATAAAATTTCAAGTGGGGATCGAAGTCGATTATGCTTTCAAAAATACTATTAGCTATGATATAAACTTAATTTTGAAACTATAGAATTTCACATAATTCCAACTGAGGTGTTAAAATTAAAGTAAATTACAAATCATGAAATGTTATTTGACTGATATAAACGTTGAAATTGTGTTTCAAAACGTCTAAACATAAAAATGTCATATCAGTACAGTATAGTTAAAATTACTGTGACACGACTCAATTTTTGCTTAAAAAAATTAACAACTTTTTTCATTTGCTAAA
Organism: Ecdyonurus torrentis; assembly: GCA_949318235.1. NCBI lineage: Eukaryota > Metazoa > Arthropoda > Insecta > Ephemeroptera > Heptageniidae > Ecdyonurus > Ecdyonurus torrentis. The sequence continues at coordinate 47,362,652 of OX439130.1, forward strand.
TTATTTAAAATTTGTGCTGTGTGAAAAAATTATAGGAATATTAAAAATTATAATTTTTTTATTTTTAAAATATATAATCATATTTAAAACTTGGTAAATAAATTTGTTGATTTTATTATATATTACTATCCTGCAAAAAATAATTAAACTTAAAAAGAAATTGAATTTAACATTTGGAAAAAAAAAATCACATTTTTCATAAAATGAAATAAAAATTAAAAATAATAAATAATTTTTATCATTAAATAATTTCTATATAATCCAAATAAATATTAAATGTTTCTTTCATAATAAACTATAAATTTAAAATATTAAGACAAGCATTAAATTTTTGTTATGATATAATTATTCTTTAAATTCTATACACCCGAATGAACGCATTCAAATAATAATAAAAAGCATATTTTATCTTTTCTTTTTTTTTTCCAAAGTGTCTTGCTTTATATTTCTGAGATCATGATAAGTTTATTATAAAAATTATTGACTTGTATTATGAGCAGCTATATGGAATTAATTGTAAGTTTTGGCAAAGTAACTTATATACATAACAATAGGTCTATATATTTTTGCAAAGTAAACCTTGAGGCATTAGTTTTGACTGCTGTATATGTATATAAGTGTTGCGAAGAAGCGTGAAGAAAAAGAAAACTTAAAAACCTCTACTATATACTCATGAATATCTTATGTAGTGGCGAGCTGGTAGCCTATAGCTTAAGGATAACTCCCACATAATATAATATTATAAATAATATACGTAAAATATTTTATTTTTCTAGATTAAAATCTATAACCAATTTACTTTTTAAAGATAAAAATATTACTATTATTTATTCATATAATAATTAAAATTAATAATTTGTTTTAATTTAAATATTTTTTCTGCACCTGTTCTCTTATTTTTATAACACCTTTTGAATTAATTTTATGTTAAAAAATTAGTTTTGAATTTGTAAGTATTGAAATATCAGAAAAAATGACATTAGGTAATAATTTGTACAGGTGCAGGTGTGTCATTAATTTGTTAGAAATTAAATATTCAAAATATGTAATTTTGCTGTTATAATATAAATAGCAGAAGGCTATGCTAGAACTATTTTTAAAGCCAAACTTCAATGACAGTCGAAATACTCTTGGTCAATGAGAAAGCTCCTATTTTGTGGGTAGCCAATCATTTAGTTTAAAAGTTTGGGTACTTTTAGTGGGCATTTCAAAACAAATGTGTTGCAGGTCTGCCTAAAACAGTTGTCGCTATTTTTTTTTTAATAGAACAACATGTGCTTTTAATGAATAAACATGAAATGGGATCTCTAAAACTGATGACAATTTGTACCAGAATGCTAATGTAGCTCCACGAAAGAATGTGAAAATACTGTAACGTCTGCGATTTGCGTGACTATTCATGTTTTTGACGTCAGAAACATGCAGAAATTAGTAAAAAATGTTGTGCAGGTTGCATAAATCGAAATTTTCTGATCACTGCTACGAAGCTACAGTTGGGTTTTGAGACAAACTAACGTTATTTATGTAAGTCCCATCAAGTATTTTGTGATACAAATGCTTATGTTTTCTTCTGGTCTATTCCTTTAATATTCAAATCTTCATAAAACATGAAAGTTTTATTTTTCTTTAAGGGAGGAGTAATTGTTGTCATATAATAAGTGAAAGGTGTGGGATTTTTATTTTTATAATAATAATTTGTCTTTGCATGCACGAATGCTATAGCTTGGACTATTAAACTTCAGCTATAAGATTCTTTCATATTTCTTTTGCAATTTGAATTGTGAAAATAATCAAACAAAAATCTGTAATAAATAATAAGTTTTCTCTGCACTTTATGATATAGCTTTCGAATTCAAGTATAGCACTTGTTGAAGTAAAAATAAAATTCTATTAAGTATTCCTTTCTTTCACCTTAGACCTTTGTTCTTAAACTGCCCAAATGATTTATTTTTGGACGATGTTGTATAGCTGCATTTGTAAAACAAATTTCTTTAAATGTTTTTTAATTTTTAGTAAACAATCTGCGATGTCTATATTTCATTAGAAATATTAAGAATAAAGTCTCAGCAAGGTAAAAGGTAAACAATGTTTTTGTTCAAAGAAATGTTATATTTTACAATACTGTAACAGGTGCCTTTTTAAGCGTTAAAAAATTCACATCTCTCTGAGTCTGTTATAGGACTGAAGAAGGCACACACAAACACACACACACACTGAGTTTAGTGCCAAAAGCTATTTAATATGTTGTAGTTTTTTATTTCTGTACTATATAGCAAGATTTTCATCAAAATATTTTGAAGAAAAATTGGAAAGAAAATTTAGACTTACGTCATATTATATACAATTTATTACGATACTTACTTATATAGTCAACTCAGCAAAAGAGCGTTGAGCTTTACATCTCTCTCTCTCTCTCTCTCTCTCTCTCTCTCTCTGTTTCTCTTTCTCTCGGTCTATCACTAATATCACAATACGATCTTATGATAAGCTTGATATCTTTGTACTGATGTATACGTGTTTGCATGTATACTCGACTCAAATAACCTTAGTCGATTTAAATCGAGCATGCCTAAAGTATCGCCCATTGTCACATTTGAGGAGAAGGGTAGTGGTTGGGCGATACCGTAAAAGGTCGAACGGCAGGTAACTCAGTTTTTTTGAGTCGAGTATAGTGTGTAGTGAACAGTGCATTGTATAGTAAGCTAATAGGGACAAACAGTAAAAAAATTGTAATATTGAAAAGTAATCTGTCGCTATGTTATCATCATCTAAGCAGAGAAAGTGGGTCTATAGGATCCTTGATTAAGAGAGATAGAGAGAGGACAAAAACATCACTTTTTCAGCTTATAGGAATAGATTGCCATAGACCAATGTAATTCTCACTTGAATTAAACGTTTATTATTTTAATAAGTAGCAATATTGATCTTGTATAAGAAAGCTTGAAACAGAGTGTTTTAATAAGCCAGGGTACCTCCTTCTCACTTTTCTTTCCTTCAAGTTTTAATTTTTCTTGATTATGTATTTGAATAAATATAATATATATTTTTTTACGCTATAAATCTTATTTTATTTTAAATCTTTATAAATGTTTACCGGTGCACTATGCTTTAGCGTGCACGGTGTGTATATTATGTAGCCTTGACCGCTCGGTCGTGCCTGTTGGCTCCATATTACAGACAGTATAAGACTTAGAGGCAAGCAAAGCAGGCAGGCATGAGGCGCGGCTGTTGCACGAACAAGTTTGATATCGGACTAACATGAAGTCATAACGCACCGTCACCATTGTGTATTGGTTGCATGGTGGTCTGGTAGCGGAAACCACCGCCAGAGGCGCAACATTCACTTTATATCATACACTCTCTCTCTCTTCTTTTTATACTTGATATATTTATGCATTTTAATGGTGTAATGTTTATTTTTTTTATACCTGTTTAACTTATAAAGAGTACGTTATAATTATCTTAGTAGCCTATATTTTAGCTATGGTATATTGCATGCATTTTTGCACTCTATGCTATAAAGAAACTTTTTTTATTATTATTTTTTTTTTGTAAATGTAGAGCTGTGGATATTTGATGTATAAATAAGTTTTTTGGAAATGAAAGACGAAGGAATTATTTAAAGATAAAATACTCAGGTTTGATAGTCAAAAACAACCTCATCAAGGTGGACTACTGTATAGTGCTCAATCTATGTTTGTATATTATCAAATTGTTGCTAAACTACGAGAATAGCAACAACAACAAAAAGCATATTTTTTATTGAACAACAACAGAAAAATACTGCAATTTAGACAAAACTAACAAGTAAATTTAAGCTTGAATTCTATGTATATTAGACCACTTTTACTATATGCAATAGTAATATAAAACTGCATAATCTAACCACATACCACATTTGATTAAAAAAAAAGGGTGCATGTATGCGGTCCACGTGGTATACTGATTATAACATTTAAGTGTCAGCTTTCATGTTCCCACAGCCTCAAAGTGGGTACCATTGACATGTGCTCTCCATTAGTCCCCTATATACCATGGCGTGCCCTGTATCATCCCTCTGGGCCCCCCCAGGCACCATTAGCAACGAGCGAGCACTCTCATTGTAAAGCTGCAGCAATGCAATATCCAATAATTGATGTATTGATTGGTATTGAAATTATCAGAGACTATAATGGAAAAAAAAAGTACTAACTTTTATAAATAGAATGTTTCGAATATTTAAAATACTTAATACGATGCTAATAAGGCTATTTGTAATCAAGAAATTTCCAATGATTTTTATTTTTTTTTTAATTGAGTTTAACATTAAACTTAACAGAAAAAAATACGCCTTTTTGTGTTAAAAAATTGATCCACCAGCAATTTATTAAATTTGAAACAAGAGACATTCATAGCTGTAAGCAATTTTAAACTAGAAGTACTTCAACTATCATCTTGCAAAATTTTTGACATATCCTGTAAAGAAATACCTGATAATTTTACATCATCAATTTTTACTCTCCTGTCTTAAGATGTACTTAGAAATTAATGATTGACTTGGGCGTGACATGAAATTTTTTTTTTTTTTAAAGTCACGTGGTGGTGGTCGAGTTTTGATTAGATCTCGGCCAGTCAGGGCCAAGGTATCGCTCATTAACTTTTTTACTGGCCAGCCCACCATTGGCTTGTCCATCTTTTCTGGAAAACCATCTATCTTCGCGTGCCGCCAATCACCGGCATCATCAACAACAACAAAATTTAAGAGAAAAAAAATTTAATGATTGACATATTCCGTGTATTATTATTTTTTAAGATGTGCAAAGCAAAAAGGTAAAGGTGGCGCACGCAAGGTAATTGTGGCGAAGCAGATGAAGTCTAATGATCACCTGCTTCATATATACAATTATCATTGCCGTGAGTTAAAATTATTTGATGTATTCAAGTTTGCTATATACACGTATATATTTTATTATCTCCACCCTGCTTAATATATATGTATTGCAACTGGAAATAATGAATTATTATTGGTTATTCTTAATTCCAACATAAATTAAAATGAATATATTTTTTTAATATACACTTGGCAAAGGTTTTTTAATATACATTTTTTAAATGCTGAAATTTAATTTTTATTTAATGTATATGAAGTTTCGACGTAAAATAATTAATAATTCAATAATTTGTTACTGTCACTAACATTTTTGGAACTCAAAAGATAAATGATTAACAAGATAATAAATTTAAATCAAAATTTCAACAAATATTGAATAATACTGCGCATATTATATATTATACATATATTCGTATCAAGACCACCAATACCTATTATGTATATTGCCCGTATTTAGAAGATACTTGATTCGGATATAGAGATGTAGTTTATAGGGGAAAAAAATACAAAAACACATTAAAATGAATAATGATGCTCCTATTTTTATGTAAAATATTAAAAGAATTGTGTTAAGAAATCTCGTGCAAGACTTCCTGCTTAATAAATTCTAATTAATCTACTTAACTCTAATTTATTTTAATAAGTTTTTAATATTTTATCTGCGTATTAAAAATAAAAACAAAAGGTATAGAATATAATTACTTGAAAACAAAAGATAAAAACAATAGAAACAAGAAAAGTGCATTATATTATATTAAATTATATTTATATCAAGTAAAAGTATAATAGTGGTGACATTAAATTTATAAGTAACAATTCAATGGAATAAAAAAAAAAAAAAAAAAAAAAAAAACGCCATCTTGGCTGCCTGGAGGAAGAAGTTTTGCGGGTCGTGTGGTACTTGGGGGGAAGATTGGAGATGCGTTCGGATTGATTAAATCGAGAGGGAGAACGAGCAATTTGCAACGTTGCCACGTATTCTCTCTCTCTTTCTCTTCTTTCTGCTATTGATTAAATTTGATTACATACCTCAACACACGAGATATGACATGACATGCATTGATGAACTTCAGATAAATTGTTCCTATGTGTCAATTCAATCGTTATATAGTCACACACTGCTGACTGGAAAGTCAAAGAGTTTATGATTATATAGAATAAAAAAATAATCATAATTAAACAAAAGTCTAATATTAATCGGGCAGAATAAAAAATATTTATGACTGCATTCTTGATTGGCCTAATAAAATGTTTTTAACATTAAATTGGCACAAAAGTTATATGAACTAGAAAACTTTGTTAAAAATTGCTTTTTCAACATAAGATTCTGCAAATTAAATTTCTATAATATGATAAAATTTTCATTATTAGAACATAGCCCAGTGACATTGTGCTTTCATAAATTTGTGCTATGTTACTCATGTATAGTTTTTCTAGAAAACCTGCAAACAAAAATCTTTATTAAGAAATTCCTACAATGAAGTAAAAAAAAGTTAGTATAGTCATTGAAATGAGATGTTTCCAAAAAGCTTATTTTACTGATAAGCTTTTTAACAGAAATATATATTATAATTTTTATTAAAGCTCTAATTTTATTATATTTTCCTAAAACTTTACTATTTCCTTAAAAATAAAGCTACATGCACCATTTAAATGTATTGGCATGACATGTATAAAAGTGAGAGAGGGTGCCATCCCCGCATTGTGGGAAAGTTGTATTTATTGCGTGACACCCTGAGGCTCAATAACCCACCAAGGAATGATTTCTCAGGTCACAATATGTAAGTCAGGTGAGAGGTGTCACAGAACTCTCAAAGGTACCGTTTTAAGTAAGGGTTGACAAATCATTGCCATATAATTTAGAGCAAATTTGGCACTTCCGTCTTTACTCAAAATCACGCACGGTTTAAAGACATATAATTTCTTCCCTTTTTTTATATCCACTCAAAACCCTCTTAATGGATGATAATTTGTTTTGAACGTCAATTTTGTCAGAGTAATATGAAATTTGCGGTTATTATTGTGTTGAAAAAAAAAAAAAAAAATTAACTAGAAAAACAATTGTAACTTTTTACAAATAAAATATAACTCTCAAGTTATATTTTATACAAAAAAAGTATACATTTATCATTTAAGACATATAAAAGTTAAATTTAATAAAACAATTTACTATTTATACGTATATATTTACGTGATTTTAAAATTTATGTACACTATTATAATAAACAATATTAAACTTGTAAAAAATTTAATACGCCCAAAAAAAAAAAAAAAAAATTAAATAAAAAACTTGAGCTTTACAGGAGTCGTGAACTCATGAAATTGATGGGTGGGCAACAAAGTATATTATAATATTTTCTCTAATATAATAAAAGAAATTAACCTGCATAATATAATTCAACATCATAATACGTGAGAAATATTTAAAAATTAACTTCCATGACAACTAAAGGTAGCTTTTATATATTATATTATGTGTATTTCTATCTATACAAAAATTTCACTAAAATTCCTAGTATACTATAATAATAACCCTGAGAATACTATATATTTTTACTATAAAATTTTTTACGTTATATAGTAGTATGCGTGTTACAATTTTTATAATATATTTTGCCAGTAGCATTAATTCGCCCTTAATTCTGTTTTTTTTTTCTTCCTCACAAAAATATTAAAAGAAAAGAGACACGTTATGTATTTTTTTTGATGGCGTGTCCTTATGCTAATAAGATTTTTTGGTAGCGCGTGGGAGCTTTAAGAAAAAAAAATTATGTGTTTAATATTTTAAGAAGCTGAAAAAAAATTCCGTGTTTGTATTATTTTTGTGTGATGACTTCGGGCCGTTTAGTGTCGCTTAAACTCACGTTCTTTTCAAAATAATCATGATTGCCATCAGGTCCACCCTAACCGTGGGATTATTTTGTGTGTGTGTGTGTATTTGTTACCAAAAAACACTTAGGGATGTGACTTTTAGGCAAGGTTAAATATAATCTTACTTAATATAACCTATAGCAAGGTCGATTTTATGAACTTTTTAACCTTTATGACACGTTAAAATTACCGTTTTTTATATTTTATTATCGATTTGTTTACATAATAAGTCGTTATTGTGAAAGTTTGTGCATTTTATTATAATTTTTTACATTATAGTCATGATGGTTTTATATGTTTTCGTCATATAAAGAAAATATTTATTTTGATATTTTAATGATTTTGGCCTTTGTATATGAACCTATAAGATCATTTTACTATTATAATTAACTAGCGTTAGTTAAAAGTTACCATGAATTTATAATTAGCTCTTATATCAATCAATCATTTTTTTTTTTTTTTTTTTTTACAATGTCTTTTTTTTTAACAAACTTTGCATCGTATTTGTATTCTTTATAGTAATTAAAATGCATCCAAATACATATGGCATTCCTTAAAATAACATTAGTTTTTGTTTTGTTATTCTTTACATTTTAGCCAGTGCAATGAAAAAAGTAATTATTTTTTTTCCATTTTTTTAAGTTAGGTATTAAAATTTAAGTGATAACTATAACCAAAAAATTTATTCCCATTGCCTTAATTACTATAATATAAAAAGTAAAAGGATAACTAATTAAATTTGAGAAAATAAAATGATACAAAAATTTCCCCTTAAAGAAAAACATGAAATATTTAATCAGCGTGAGAAAAAACATCACATTAGCTTGAGGTAAAATTAATATTAAAACAAATTATAATAACTTCTCTTTTTTTTCAATATTTGGATTATAGACGGTAGCTATAGGTAAATATGATAAATTTGACTGGACTCAAAGGGGGGTCGAAGGTCATGACAACACCATAGGATGTCCCGCCAGGAGGCCTATAGCTCACTGGTTCACACCCCACACACTGTTGGAGAACTGGAGGGGGTACACAGTACCTTTGCTTGTGCGGTGTTTAGCAAACTATAACTCACGTGTGCAGTGGGGAGTCGTCATCACAACATGCCCGCGATACTCTTTTCTTTCATGCTAAATGATTCTCAAATTTTTTAGACAGGTGGATTGAGATGTTTGTGCTTTATGAGCTCATAGTATATTTTGATTATTTTGTGTAGGAGATTTTAGTATAAGGTATTTTATTTAGTATTTATTAAAAGTTAAATATTATAGAATTATACAAATTGTTTCTTGTTTTTCTTCTATACTTGATTGTGGAATTCAAGTATTTAAATTAAATGATAATAATTTTAATGAAAGTATTATAGTTTTTTACAGTATTTAATAAAAAGATACCAAATGATTATTATTAAATAAATCGTTCGTTCGCTTTTTTCTTTTATTTTTATTTTCAAACAAACAAAAATTATTTTATTTTTTTATATTGCAACACTTTTTTCCCCTTTGAAATAGACAATTTATTTAGCACACTACTTAAAAATCAACTTTTATAAGATTTAAATTCATACTGTTTAAAATACTCATATATAGTACCGTACAACTTTTCGATTTAGGTACTATAAAATAGTTATTACAATATATATTGTTAAAAAAAATCACTCATTGTCAACATTTTGATTATATTAAATTTAAACCAGACAATATTTGTTACGATTTTCCTATGTATATGTATACCAAAAAGTTGCTACTTATATATACTCTAAAAAGCTATATTATAGATTTTGCTGATAAAAAATAATGAGACAGAAAGGATAGAGCAAACTAGCAATATTTTGGTATAGATTTTCAAGGTAAAAGTTTTACAGCAGCAAATCGGTTATTAAGTTATATTTTTCCAAGCTACAAATTTTACAATAATGTTACTTTGAGATTGAAATCTGGTATCAATCAAACAACATTAAGTATGTTTACAAATTTATATAAAATCAATTTCGATGTTGTTGCGAACAAAATGTCTATCTCGTATTTTGTCATGAGAAGCAAAATGTGTATCTCGTTTTTTGTCACGAGAAGAAAAATGTGTAACTCGAGCGCCATCTACATAACGTTTGCGGAAACGAGATGGACATTTTGCTTCTCGTGACAAAAAACGAGATAGGCATTTTACTTCTCATGGCAAAAAACGAGATATACATTTTGCTTCTCATGACAAAATACGAGATAGACATTTTGTTCACAACAACGTCGATTTGCACTTCTAAAAAGTTGGTATATTATGTGTATAATCCTATACTCTCTATCTTCATGCAAGTAGAAAAGTAAACATATATCAAAAGCAAAGTGCGGCTGAATACGGCGTTATTGACGTACATAAGGTAATTAGTGGCTGCTTTATGATGTTGTACATACGTGAGAAGTACACATCTCGCGACTTAACGTGTTTAACTGCAAGCACCACATAACATAATAATTATAACACCTGATTAACAACTTTGAATTACGATTTCCTACCATCATATTGAGAAAAAGAAAAAAAAAATAAGAAAAACGCAATTAAAAATATTTTGTTATTTATTTTTATATTTTTAATAATCTTTCAATCTTTTTATATAATTTAATTGTAAATAATAATATTATAATGATTAATTTCTTTGTAAATAATTACTAATGAGTGAGAAATAATTCATACAGTATAACGAAGAAAATTATACATAAGTGTTATACATACAGTATAAGCAAATCTGAATACATAAATAATAAGATTTTTTATATTACATTCTTCTTCTTCTTTTTTATATCTAAAATAAAGCGATATAATTTATAAAAATATTATTTGAAAAAATCAATATTTATAAATATTTTAAACATGTCGGTTTGATTATAACAGTAAAATATGTACAAAACAGTAGTATTTGGCTGGTGGCATGTAACATATATCTGCTACAAAAAATCAGTGTTAAAAATCTGTATCAAATATACATAAATTTTGCTAAAAATTGTATATAACTTGAGGAAAAAAAAAGAGCATGTTATATAACTTCCTATATATACTTCTATATCAGATTGCCATCATACAAAGTTATAGGTTTGTTTGCAAAGGGAATACTTATTGCGTTGTGTTGGATGCTTCTCTCTTTCCCCCTTTTTCTCTCTCTATCTCTCTTTCCAAAAGATGTAACAACTAAAAAAATCAATAAATAAAACAATCAAAAGCCACAACGTCTTTATATAATCTCACGAGGCACAAGTATATAATATACACACACAAAAAAATCTTTGCTATTTATTTTTTATTAAACAATGTTTTATTATGAGGTAATAATAATTTTAAATAAAGCCTGAAAGGTATATTATGATTATTATGATGATATTTTTTCTTTGGTTAAATTTTTTTTTTTATATTATTTAAGAAGAAGTAAATAGTATAGAGTTTGTAAATAAAAATAAAGTTTGTTTGTTAAAGGTTGAAAGAAGAGAAAGATTTTTCAATCATCCCTGTTTTTCTTTTCTTTTTTTTTTTGTTGGGGAAAGTGACAACGGGACCATCTCATTTCCTCTATGTATCATGAGATTTAAGCGTTGCCATGGTAACCAGGGGCTAGAGGTGGCCACGCTGACACTCGCAATAATGCCGCTTCGCTACCCCCCTGGCGCCTAACACAATCCAATACTCACGTGAAAGTACAAGCAAGCGCAAAACAGATTAGAATTACCATTGTTTTGGATCTTTTTATATATAGGGGAAGAAAATCAAAAGACAAATTGATAATGATGTTTTTTTTATCTAAATTCAAGGAATAATTTGTTGTATTGTAATTTACTTTACCGTAAAATGTTTGGAGGGAAAGTGTGTGTGTGAGAGAGAGAGAGAGAGAGAGAGAGAGAGAGAGAGAGAGAGCATGATAATGAGACTATAATACAATAATGATCTATTCTACAAACATAATATAATAAGAGTTGAAGCTATGGAATAATAATAGCAATAAAAAAATTAAATGTAAATATGAGTTATAGAGATATGAAATTTAGCAAACAACTCAACAAAATAATTATAACAGTTTAATTTTGTTTGTTTCTCTCTCTCTCTCTCACACACTCACTTCCTTCACTGTTATAAAATATTTATATTTGTAATTTACACTTCACGCTTTATTAATTTTAAAAATTGTGTTTAAAAAAAGAATGAAAAAGAAGAAAAAGAAAGATTGAATAATAAAAATAATAATAATAATATATAAACAGTATCAAGAACGAGGACGTGGTATCTTTTGTGTCGGTGATTGCTGACGGTGCATATGACGTCATGACTCGCTCGAAGCTGCGGAACTCTCGGGTTGCTGTGAGCGCACAACTCGGAGGGATGTTGGGAGAGGGGGAGGGGGAGCTGCGGGCGCAGAAATCAATGTGTCTCGCTTCCCTAGCGCCACGTACGTTTGTCACATTTATATTTGTGGTTATCATTATTTTTTTGCCCATTTGAATTAAATATATTAAAGTATGCAACCGTTGTGTTCCTTATGTTGTCCGGGCAGTAAACTTTACAGGGGCTAATGGAATTTCTTCAGTTATTATATTAGTTTTTTTTTTCTTTTTGTTTAATATTGTTTTAAAAACAAACTTATACAATTCAAAGCACACTTTAGCTACTGTTCTTTAAGTTGTTTAAATAATAATTGAAGACTTGTCGTAAACTATTAAAAGAGAATATGTGTTATATAAACTATTCAGAAGTTTTATAAACATGATATTGTTAAAACTTTATTTCACATTATATACTAAACTATAATGAACTTTTAATTTTAATACTAATTCAAATGTCTTTCGTCTAAGAAACTAATTAATTATGTAATAATTGAAAATCATGCACAATCATGAGATGTAGACAATTTGTAATGTGATGTACTTAATTGCACATACTAAAGTTCGTATAATTGAATAATAAAAGCAAAGTAATACTTCTTAGCAAGCAAAGCACGTGTTCCTTGTATATTTCAAGTTAACACGGAAGAAGAGAGAGATTATCTTCATAAATCTATGCAAATTTTATTAACAAAATGAACAAGATAACTAAATTGCTTTTTTTTTCTTTCTGACAGATGAACTATAAAAAAGGTTTAATATTTTAGTAAGACGTTGTTAATTAAGTAGTAATTGAAATTATAAAAATATACATATATGAAAGTCAAAATTAAAAAATGCACATAAATCAATGTAATATTTTCATGGTGCATTTGTTTATGTGAAATCTTGATTTTATGCAATTATAAACAGTTCAAAAATCTACATTTGCTGAATTATCTTTTCTATGCTATCAATAAAGGAATTTATTTTAAAATCGTGATTCTTTTTCATGAGATTGTTATACAAACTGTTGCAAGTTTTCCATACTTAAAAGTTCAGAATTTTATTGTTGAAGATTTTGAAAAGGAACTATTATATTAATTATGAATTATAATGAGAACAGAAGATTCATCTGAAATTTAAAAGTTGATCCGCTACTTTTTTTAAAGTAATTTGAAAGTTAACAACTACTCGTGATATTAATTAACTCGTGACCATCTTACAGGGGAGAGAAAAATGTATTGAAGTCAATAAGATTCCTTATGAAGAAATTTTTAAAGTTTCATAATTCAAAATTTTGAATGACAACCCTTTAAAATTTACACGTTTACACTACTTGCTGAAGTCACTATATTAAAGTAAAATCATCGCATTACCTTATGTTCAGCTTCAAAAGTACAAAGTTATAACTAGTTTCGTTCTTTTTTTTTTTTTTTTTTAACAAAAAACTCAAGTAGTCTAACAATTACATAAGCCCTCAAATAAATTATTTCCAAAGACTGCACGCATGGAAAATCCGTATATAACAAAGATAACCCATTGCACATATAAAATACGTTAACATTTCCTTATTTTAAAATGTTGCATCTCCTTTAATATAAAATAAAGATATAATAATTTAATAACTAAAAAAGAATAATTTTTAACTATTGTGTAGATTTTTTTTTCACTGCCAAGCGTATATAATACATTATGACATTTAAAATAATGATATTTTAAAAGTAAAACAAATCCATTAGAATTTTTTTTCTTTCTTTAAAAATTAAATCTATTTGTACTGATAAAAAAAGAAAAGAAAGGGTCGATGCCCGTATAGATTTAAATATCTAGAGGCAATATAGAAAAAAAAATCTTTATCGTATATATATATTTTTTAAATACTTCGCCTTCAAGGCACATAAAGCACACATATGTTTAGCTTTGAATTTGGACAAATATATGTTAATATATTGCAACTGTTATTTTGTATTGCATTATACGGTTGATATAATTTAATATATAAAATAAGTATGACATAGGTAATATGTCCAGGTGTTATGGGAAGTTTTAAGATGGCGACCATATTATAGAATATTGTATAAATATATTTTGCCTGCCAGCCATATTGTTATATGATGCATGAAAAGAGAGAGAGAGAGAGAGAGAGAGAGAGAGAGAGAGAAAGAGCGATTGCGCTCTCTACCGCGAGTTGAGTTTGCGCCCCAAGCAAAACTGCCACGCCCCAGAGCATTCTCGTGCTTTGCCTTCAGCAACTTTTGTATACCCCCTCAGGGCGGAGTCTCAATTTCATCCCCCTAACTATGAGTTTTATATAAAATAATTACATCACTTTAAAAAGCATCTCCAGAGATTTTTTTTTAATTATAATATAATGCGATATTCTACATAAAAAAATGTTTTTATAAAAAGTTAAATATACTGGAATCACAAACCAAAAATCTTATAATTAAATAAAAATTATAAAAAAAAAAAACAGAAACAAAAACAAAAACAAAAAAACGAATATTTTGATACGGTATTTAATAAAATAGCTATGCTTCCAGCATTTTTTTTTTCTTTCATATTTATATATAATTATTTAACTGCATTTGTATGATCCAAATATGATAGCAATTAATTTTCAGTGATTGTTTGTGACATGTGGTTGTCCCCTTAGGTCACGTGACTCTATCACCTGGCTGGGCGGGTGGCGTGTTGTGATTGTCACGTGATACATAACATACAATCCTATTATTATTCACTTTATAACAATTTAAAATCAATTTAATTACTTTTTTTTTTTTGGCAATGAAAAATAAAATAATATAGGATAATTTTATATGCCTCCAAGTATGTTTTTAAACCTTTATTAACACGAAATTGAATAAAATTAATATTATTATAAAATTCTTATAAAATAAATACAATAAATATATAAGCAATTATTATATGATAGTTTTAAACATCTGCATATCAAAAAATGTTCATAGAATTAGAATAATAATATTGCGTTTTTTTTATATGTAAAACAGAAACAATTATAATTTCAAAATCAAAAGGCACATAAATATAAAACTTCCTATTGTTAGTAACATAATAATTCATATGATTAGAATTGACCTCTAAAACAGAAATATATGAAAATTATGCGATCAGTATAAACAAAGTATTTCAAATCACGCATACTCGTGATGATTTATATAATTTATTTGTAAGGACAAGAGCTTTTGTTTATGATTGGTACAGTACAGAAATAGTCATTATGCTGTTATGACCATGCAGAAATATTTTGTCATAAAACATAATACATTTTTCAACCTTTTTTTTCTCTCTCTATAATTTTAAAATGGTCTATATTTAATCATTCAATAACATTATAATATTATAGTATAAGTAAGATTTTGAAACTAATTAAATAAATTTCAAATTTTATGAAACAATTTTGCTTGATTTTTTGTATAGAGTAGTATTAGTGATGAAAAATTATTATAATTTGCAACTAACTAAAAAAAAAAAAAAAAAAAACTAAAAGTGTGTCTAACTTATATAAATATTTTCTGCCTCGGTGCAATATAGTTTTCTAGATAAATATTCACAATAGGTCCCGCAATGCTTCCCACGCGCTTCACCAATAATAATCTCCATTGCTTCTGATTTACTTTATTTTTTATTCACTTAATTTATTTTTTAGAAGTAATTAAATACATCTTTTGCTTTGGTTGATTTATTATTGGTATCAGTTCATAGAAGGCTATTTGAAAATAGTTCTATATAGTTATTTTATTTATTCTTCTGCTATTTTATTATACAGATTACTGTAAAAAAATAATATAAGTTTGAGCAGATTATTTAATTTGGACCAAATTGTATTTATACTTTCATTTTATATATAAATTGCTTTCCATGTCTAATATTTGTCCTTCTTTCTTACATATATATAATATATATAAAATGATATATTTTTAATTATTATTTAAGTGTAGGTGTACAACAAATAAAAGTCTTGAAGTAATATTATTAATTACAAATCTTAAAACTCTACACAATATAAATCATAATATAAAAATTGATAATAAATCGATATTGATCGACATCATGACATTTTATATTATTCCACACGTGCTTATGGAAATGTCCACATGGCTTTGCGTGTTTATATAGCAAAGAGAATGTCAAACAAATCATATATTTATTTCAAATTTATAAGATATATCATGAAGGTAAACTACTTTTCTTAGATATATTGAATTACTATATTTTTATTACCGAATTCAAATAAGTTTTGTATAATGTAAATTATTTAAAATTATTCAAAAGTCCATGATCCAGTTGAAAACTTCAATTGCATTATATTGGTATAACGAAAGTATATCAATTGAATTTAAATGTGTGTGATTTTGAAATATCGGTCAAAAAATATGTAAATATATTTAATTTTTATACATAGAATAACAGAATAAAATTAGCAAATTATAGTATTTTATTATTTTATTTTTACGGTCGTTTTGTAAACTATATAAATTGATCACTATTATTATTTGCTTACACATTTAACAAAAAACATGTGAATTCCATGCTTAAAAATATAGAACATAACGTTTAATTTGTTTGTAAACTAAAATTATAGCAAATAAAAATTAGCAAAAAAATATATATTTGATATAAAAAGACAAATTAGTATTATTTCCTTCTATATAATAATAACAAATGGTCTTAAGATTACGTGTTTCTTCTATATTTTGTAGTCGCCATACGTTATTAGAAAATCGTCTACAAGGATTCTTACAGAACAAAATTCATTTTTTTTTTTAAAAAAAATACTCTATTATTTAATGTAAATTTTCTTCTATTTTTGGTAACTCAAAGTAGCAAATATATGATATTATAAAATTTTTAATTTATTTAAATTATTCTATAATTTTGGTATAATATAAAAACTAAAGAAATAAAATAGTTTTTTTCCTGTATATAAATGTGTGTGATTGTTTAAAAAGATAACTACCAGGTCAGGGTTCATCAGGTAAAAAATTTGAAATGATAGGGCAACCCTTTTATAACAGAAGTAGAAACAATTCATTGTCAATTAGAATAGAACGCTTCTTGGAATATGTAACCGAGACAAAGATAAAAAAAATAAAAATAAAAATAAAATACACCAACTTTTCAAATCATATATTATTAATAGTAAAGATTTAATTTAAAAATATATATATAATATATAATTTTTTTCATATCAAGACCCCACTTGAAAATAATATTAACTCTAATTAAGGTACGAAATATATATATATATATATATATATATATATATATATATATATATATATATATATATATATATATATATATATATATAATATATATATTTTTTTTATTGTATTTTAATTTATAAAAGTATAAAAATAAAGTGTTTTATTAGTATATCAAAATTCGTTTCATTATATGATCTTTTTACAATGTAAAAAATATAAAAAGAAATTATTCTTTATAATCTATTTCCCGGGGGCAGTATGGCTATATAGCATACCATTGCTCAAACAATACTTTACTTTTGTGTGTGTGTGTGTGTGTGTTAAAAAAAGAGCACGGGCACATGCACTTTATATATATATATATATATATATATATATATACATACATATGGCGTGTAGACACGCGAACTTCTTTAGGTCCAGCTCACGCTATATAACATCTTTGGCATGGTGGAATTTGGACCTCTCCAGAAATGCTAAGAACGTGAAAATCATAAAGAAATAATAAAATTAAAATTATTAAGTGTCACATACCATTCTTTTGTATATTTTAAATATATTTTAAAACAGTTTTGAAATGTGTATTATATAATTATATAGATGATTATAAATATAAATATATTGACATCAAAAATACAAAATATATTAATAATAAGATTGAATCAAAAATCCTTCAACATTTTCTTGATTTTGAAATTTTCACTGGACATAATTGTTAAGATTATATGCAAAGCTATAAAGACAGCAACTAGATTTTGTGTACCGTATTATGTTTTTTTTCACTATGAAAATGAAATTGGATATTCAGTGTAAATTAGAGGCCCTACGTGATTAAAAAATAATTCTTTGAAATTTTTGAAATATAGCTCAATTTTTCATCAATTTATGTGATTTCGTTTCCAAATTTCTTAAAGCAATGGAAGTATTTTTATTATTTTATAAATTTTTGATTTGAGGCAAAAATCATCGGCAAAAATATAATTATTA
Organism: Ecdyonurus torrentis; assembly: GCA_949318235.1. Lineage (NCBI taxonomy): Eukaryota > Metazoa > Arthropoda > Insecta > Ephemeroptera > Heptageniidae > Ecdyonurus > Ecdyonurus torrentis. The sequence continues at coordinate 47,380,954 of OX439130.1, forward strand.
TTATGTGATATATCACAAGTCTAAATACGCGTATATCCTTTTTCAAATTTAATTACAAATAGCATTTTTTTTTAATTCTGAACATCGATTTTAATTCAATTAAAAATATTCTCCATCAGACTAATAAAAAGTTGAGTTTTTTTTTACCTTATGTATAGGACATCATTTTAAATCAATTTATTGTGTCAATTTCCTTTTGGATATAATTTAATAATTATATACAAATAAATAATTATTTATAATATTGGTTCACATTAACTACTATACCCAACATAAGGAATGTATTACAAATACCTCGAAAATGAAAAGTTTTAGTTTCATTATTTTGATTTGCTCTTGGATATTTGCAGGTATTAACAAAAAAGCCTAACTATATATTTACAGTGATCTGCATTTAACATTACACGTACATTAGAGCACATTAAATTAAAAGCCATATTAATTTACACAGAAATTCTGTATGTACAGTACGTACAGTACAATGTCTGTGTGTGAGAGAGGGAGAGTGGGAAGGAGAGAGAGAGAGAGAGAGAGAGAGAGAGAGAGAGAGAGAGAGAGAGAGAGAGAGAGAGAGAGAGAGAGAGAGAGAGAGAGAGAAAATCGAGTCAACAGAATTTGGTACATTATACAAAGTCATTTATATGAACCATGAAATTTGTTTCACGGGAATTTTACAATTTTAATGTATACATTTATCACCTCATTTCATTTTTACGTGGAAAATTAGAAGTAATGTATTTCATTACCGTTTTTCATCAACTTTTATTTTTGTTTGTTATGTAATGGTAAAACAACACAAAATTAATTACTGAAAAAATAATAACAACAGTAAAAAAAGGCACAAAGACTGAGTGAGTCCTCAGGTCTAATGGTGATTATTATATAATACTTCTGCAAACCTTATTCATTTTGTACTAGCAAAATTTGTGCATTTTCTTATTTTACGTACAATTTAAATACGTTTTTTTTTTTTTTTTTTTTTTTTTTTTTTTTTTTTTTTTTTTTACTTTCTTTCCATATTTTTGTATTTAAAAATCATGCAGAAGATATCATTAATATAATTTAAGGTTTCTTGTAATTGTTCTTGTTTTAAAATACAATAAAAATAAAATATTATAAAATTGCTTCTATAATATAGAAAGTAAAAAGATGATAATTATAAGATGGCTCTATTTTCCCACACGAATTAAAATATTTCTCAAAAATTCCCTGTACTCCTCCTTTCCTCTAAACACTTCAAGAAAGTAAAAGGGGTAGCCACCCCACCACATATTTTTCTCTGTATATATACATATATATTTTTTTGTGCGTGTATATTTGAAATAGGGTAGCTTCTGACGCGGTAGCTTGTCGTGGGAAAACAAAGTAAAATTTTGCCACAAGCGGGTAGTGAGTAGCGTGATTCTCGGACTCTGGGAATCTTTATATATAAAATACGCGCATGATTTTTATGAAACAATACAAAAATTATTGCTTTATACATAACATTGTTTTTATATTCTCAGATTATATAATTTTAAAATGTTCAGTACTATATATAATCTCATCGGATTAACAAGTGATGACAACAATGTGCTGTGTGTGAAATTTAAGTGAGATGTATAGTATATTAAAGTTTTCGTGAAAATTAATCATAGTGCTTATATACCTATATATAGCTATATAATACAATAGCTTATTAAAAATGAAATATGTATCTATAATTTTAATTCATGAAATTTCAAAGCATGGTTTAAAATCTATACAGTAAAGTATTATTTTTACACATACATTGAATGTTATGTAAACAACCTTTTATTTAATTATAATTACTCTACTTTGCCCAAAAGCTGAGGGCTAAATATTTAAATTATAGTTTTATATTATTTAAAAAATAGCTTTTAATTTTTAGAGAGCTATAGTAGACAATTAATTTACTTTAAATCGGCTAAATAATCTTTACATTTTCCCAAAACCACGAATAAAAATATTTATGCAAGATAATTAGGCTATAATCAAATTTCAGCAACTTTTATTATATAAATGCATCATATATTTTATATAACTTTTCTCATATCCTTGAAAATTTTACTTAACTTTTATTAAAAACTTAGTAATTAAAACATAAAATCTATAAAATTCACATCATCTTAACAATTTTAATATATAATAATATATTATATACAGTAAACGTAAAATCTTTGAATGCCAAATTAAAATAACTCAAATTCTATAAGGCTAAAACAGTTATCATTATATTTTACAAGACGTTACAAAAAAAAAAACAATGAAATGTCAGAAAGTATATCAAAAAAATACCTTATAAAAATTGGAATGGAATTTAAATAATACTATAGTGTTAAAAATTTTGCGTGTTGATATTAAAATATATTCTGAGAATTGGAAGTGATGTTTCGCGTTTTAGCATATTAAACGAGAAAACAACCACCGGAGACCGCATTCCTTACCAATTTAACTCTCCGTCCATCGTGTATATATATAAGATAATCATGCATTATTTTTGTTCTTATCAATCATAATAAATATAATATGAAAACTATTTATCCACTTATGACTATATAGTATATAGTATTTTAAAAAGGTCATAAGTATAAAATACAAATTTAATGCGCATATTAAAAATATATTCTTTTTAAAATTTTATGATGTACTCAATGAGATTTTAATACAGGGTTATCATAATACATTTTCAAGTGTATAAAAATAAAATGTTAACTTTTTTTATATTATTTATAAATAATAATAATAATAAGATAAGAGAATTGAAAAAAAAAATGTAATATATATACATATATTAGGGGAAAGTGAGGGAGTGTAAAATAAGAATAATAATAAAATATAAGTTTTAGTTTATAAGAAGAATGAAATTTAGCCTTTGGGTAAGCAACCGTGATATGCTTCTTGGATATGGAGATGAGATAGAGAGAGAGAAGAGAGAGAGAGAGAGAGAGAGAGAGAGAGAGAGAGAGAGAGAGAGGAGGGATATATGCAGTGGGCGATATATACGCCTCCCCTGTAATATTCACTGTTTCTTAGAGACGTTACGTTTGCTAGTTTTAGAGATGTTATCACTTAAAAAAAAAAAAAAAAAAAAAATCCAGCCATGTGCACTTGCTATACTCTTCAACAAACCTAAAATACAGCCAAAGGGCTATTTTTAATTTTTTTGTTTTATATAAAAGGTCCATCTTTATATTATTCTTTTAATATTTCAACATTAAAAAAAATTACAAAAGAATAAAAAGTTACTCTATTCTATATGAAAAATTGGCTATATTTTTATTATTTTAAGTGGTGTGATTAATGTATTGTATAATTTTAAAAAAGTAGCTATGGTATGTATGAATTGTCATTGTAGAGTTTAAAATCATCAATCAAAATGTTTAAATATAAAAAACTGGTTGTTTTTGGTGTACATACATATAACACAGAGAAAAATTTTTGTTTTTACTCATTATATTCTTCACTACTCCAAGTTATTAAACAATGCATAGTATATATTATACCACAGTGACATTGCAAAACCAACAAAGATGATAAATGTTTGATTAGTTATTTCTTTAAAATGAAGATCACATTCTTAAAGAAAATGTAATGTTAGTATTTTATAGTTATATTTTGTTACAAAATCAACAAATTTCTTGATAGACATGCAAATAGAGCGACGAATATATAGAGCAAGTTTAAAATAACATAAATGTAATTTTTTAGATACATCAACTCAACATAAGTGCCATTCACATATATCTATGAGATTTTTATAAATCTTCAATAATTCGTAAATAATAATAATTGGTTTTTATTAAGAGAGGCCAAAAAAGGTACATACCCAGTTACATGGTCCTCTGTAAGTTTTTATCTAAAAATTCATGTGAGTGCAATAATTCAGCAAACTAGAAGTAAATTGTATTTCTTTTTGTTTATGGAATTCAAAAAAAAATTATATATCCATAAACTTCTTCACGTATAAATCCAGTCTTGTTGTATTACTGTACTATTTAGATCGCATGATGGACATTTTTAAGGTCGAAAGTGTATTTATGACCGTTACTATATTGTAAAAAACAAAATTTGAGGCCTGAAATTCAAATCAATTTTCAATGAAATGAAATAAATATTGTATATTACACATTTAAGACAATTCAAAAAAAACTCTAACAAACAGATTATAATTTTGTATACGAGAAAATAAAATTGGATTCACCAAATAACTGGGCGTATATGCATACATATATATAAAATATTTGCACGCAATCCTCTCATAAAATATATAACAAATAAAAATATTTTGATGTACAGTAATTTACATACTTCAAAAAATACATTTTTATTTATTATATACTTGTATGTAGTATGTATAATTTTTTTTTCTTCGGTTACTTATAATTTTATTGTTGTTTTTTTTATATTTTAATACCAAAGATTCATATATGTACAAGTAAAATTACTATATATAAAAATTTCTTATAATATAGAGTTTCGTTACGGGTACAATATACAATTGTGCGCTTCATTTAGCAATTTACTTCCTATTATACGCGAGGTCGTATATTATTGATCATGTTATTTTTTTATTATTGTTATCGCACAAATATTATAATATACATTCTTGTCCATTTGTTAAGCTGTGTTTAAAGATTAATCATTATTATTGGAATTATCCATAGACTATTATGAAAAATTTCAACAACAAAAAGTATATACATTTGTTTATGACCCTTCATTTTTTGTTCATATCTCTTTACTTATGGAAAAAAAATGGAATTTTAAGTTATTGAAAATGTATTATAATTTTTACAATAAACTTTTACACAAATTCTGTGGTCCATGGAACACAATGCATAGTTTTGTCATTTTATTTTTTAAATCACTAACGTATAGCATTCTATCTTTTATAAAATAATAAGAAATAGTGGCCAAGGATTTATACACTCAAAAAAATGGTGCATTACTTCAGTTACGAATCCTAACTTATTAGAGATAAAGACTTTTGAGCTGTTATGAGCAGCTAAACTAATGCATTTTAGCAAATTATTAACAATAGCTCATCTAAGTTGTTTTCAGTTCTTTTAGGATATTTCATGTTAAAATAGCTATACTGTTAATAATTTGCTAAAATGCATTATTTTAGCTGCTCATAATATCTCATAAGTGTTTATCTCAAATAAGATAAGATTACTAACTGAAGTAATGCACCCTTTTTTTGAGTGTATGTTCAAATATTGTACCTAGAAAACAAATAATTATTTGTAATGAGTTTTCTTTGATCTTTCTATAATAATAAAATTACCATATTAAACATCCATATAAATCTGCTTTCACTTATATATAATTTTTATGGTTATATACTCTATAAATTCAAATTCAAATGAATTCTATATAATATTTATAGTGCATTACATTATAAGGTGCATACATACATGACATTCCTAAAGAAAGAAGATCGAGGCGCGAGGTACACGGGCCACTTGAGCTACGCCCTGCCTAATTAAAGCAGCCCCCGCGGGCCCTTTTTGCCCCAACTGTATATAAAGCGGGCGGTAACAATATGCCTAGCCAGGGAGTAAAATTATTACCCTTTATCATTTAATTACCATGTTCCACATTGCCGCAAGTCAAATAACTTTTAAAACAAAAATATTTTCTTGTAAATTTTTTTCTCTCTTTAAAAGAAGTCCGCTTCTTTCTTTGCAATATATTGTATTATACACATATATATATTTTTTATTTAATTTTGTTATCTCTCGTATAATATTAATTGGCTATTGTTATTTTATTAAAATATGACTTTATTTTTAATATTATACGAGTATATAATTTTAAGTATTAAATGATTGTTACAATAATAGATAATATATTATAGACATGAACTCATAAAATTATGATTACAATTGATCAAGAAAAATAATGCCGAAATTTTAATAAAATTAGGTTATAATATACTGTATTGTTTTATTGACTTCTCAATTTAGGTTTCATTGTAAACAATGAAAAACATAGGTAGCATTCTTACATGCTGAATGAGTGAATGCTAAATTTAAGTTTTATCTTAAATATTTTTATATATATATTTTTATAAATATTTTTATAAATCTTAAGTTGCTTTTATTATTATTATTTTTTAATAAATTATTAGCTAGAATTTTTTCATATTTAAATTTTCAATTCTTTTCAGATTTGTATTGGATTAGTTCCTCTTAAAATGGGTTTAAGTTTTTAATTTATATTTAAAACTTAAACTTATACTCAATTGAATTCCTTCTATATGGTCATGTTATTAATTCTGTTACGTATAATTTAGCATTTTTAATGACAATAAAATGTTTATTCTATTGGCTATTTAATTAATTGAATGGAATTAATTGAGACTTACAGAAATATCACACGTTATTTATGTATTATAGATACTTATATTAATTCAAGTTTTCACATTATACATGCTATTTTTATACAAAAATATAAGTAGTTTATTTTAATAAATACCAAAGTCTATGCATACTGTTCAAACTAAATAATAATGAAATATGTTTTCGCGCCAAATTTTCAATGTAACACTTATGAGAAAAATACGTGTGGAGTTGAAATCGAAAAAAAAAAAAAAAAAAAAAAAATTCATGATAGTGTACAATACTGATACATACATATTCCAATTATTCCACACAGGGGGAGGGGGGAGGGCATAATTTTTCCCAACCATTAAAATGATTGAATACCATTATTGCTACTGGATTGTCACAAATTTATCCCACGCTTGTTTTTAAAATACAGAAGCGCATTCAATAAAAATAAACACAGACATATAATCATTGAATTTGCAATGACATACATAGTACCCAACGTTGCATTGATGATATATATAATTCAATATAGTGGGACATTATTATCAAGTATTGTTATACAGGTATAATTTAACCCTATCATCAAATAAAAAAAATTATATCATTGCAAACCGCAAAGTATATAATATTATTCAATCCGCGCAATGATATTATTAAATAATGAAATGTTTTTTTTTTATTACTATTATGTGGTATGAGTGGAATTTTTTAAACTGATTTGAGAGGTAAAAAAAATGTTGTAAATTATATCTCTTGTTTATATAAAAATGATATTATTTTATACAGTTTTTTTTTTCACATCAGGTATATATATTTTTTTATTTAAGGAAACTTCAACCTAAATTAAATGACATAGGTTATTATATATGTTGTTGTTTTTTTATTGAGAAAAGGGTTAGATTTTTTTGAAGTCATTTTCAGAAGGAAAATATAAATATTTCCTAATATAGAATTAATGGTGTATACTATAGAATAAATATACATTATGTTAACGCAATGATAATCCAGAAAGAAAGTAAAGTAAAATAACATACAAAGACTATATCTATATCATTTTATAAGCTCATATTAATAAAATATAACGACACAGAGTGTGTGTGTGTGTGTACATGATTGTGATAATATTTTATTATTAAAATTCACCCAAGTATCCAAAGAATAACATTGAAATTTTATTATCAGTTTTTGAATGGTAAAATAAATTATCTTAAGCATGTGATAATATTGAAATGAAAATTTTTATTATACTAATCGGATATAGAAATATTGTAGTTTTTGTTAATTATGTCTCCGTATGCGTGTACTGTATTGTCATGTAAGGCTAATTGCAATGAATTTTAAATCATTATAAGGTATATGCATTCATGTTAAAGTCAACGTCATGTTGGATAACTCAATAACAAGGATGGCGTAGGAAAATAACTCATTTTGCCAGTTTAAAAACACTATGCAATAATTTTGAGAGCATTGATGCTGTAAATATGTTGAATTGTATCTCAAGTATGTGAAAAAAATAACATTAACGCAAAAATTTAAGATATTTCCCAAAGAAAATTGCCTAAAACGAAGTTTGTCCTATGCTGAGCAATGCTGTTCACTACACCAGTATGGCCTCCAAGCGCATTAAATATGACGCCTTCCGCATACACCCTATAGTGTCTGCCGAGACATACAGTATATTTATAATATATAAATAAACACGTATATTATACACGTTAAAGCATAGCATTTTAATTTTGATGTTTATGCTTACCAACATTTTTTATATGTTGATTAAGCACCCACCGATAAGACTTCATTGTCTTGTTGGTACTTATGTATGCATTTATTTTTTATTAATAAAAATATATATAAATATATATTATAGTTATATAATTTAAAGACTTTTATAGATTATGCTAAATATTTTCAAATTCTTACTAAATTTTTTAAGTATAGAATTTTGTTATAATAACATTACTTTTTATTTTTTCCTTTTGCAAGAAATACGAAAAAATACTATTTGAAAATTTTCAATATTATAGTATATAGTTGTTTTAAAGTTGTGTATAAGAAAATACTCCTATATATAATAAATTAAATGAACATTTTAAATAATAATAATTAGCATTTTAAAATATAAGTGCATTATAATACATAATTAAAATTATATTTAAGTGTTTCTATATTTTTGCATAAATCACTGGAGGGTAAACTCATTAAAAATGCAAGTACTATGTATATTTAAAATCATCAACAATAACAGACATATTAGCGAGAGAAACATATAAAAATATTATTTTTATGTATTATAATCTTAATATAGCATTATATTATATCATACTATATATAAATTTTTATTCCATATGTTGTTGTTGTTATTATATTATAAGAAAGATTTTAAGGAGCGGTTTTTATAATTACAATGTGTTCTTCAAAAATGCCATATCAAAAGTTATTACAAAAAAAAAAAAAAAAAAGCTGCACCCACGCTTTGGTTTTTAAAATAATAATAAGAATGACATGTAATATACGCGATCTAAGAATGCGAGATAGAAATAAAAAAATATTATTAAAGCGTTTTTTTTTTTTTTTTTTTAATGAATGGAATTTGAGTTTGGAATGTTAATTACCAGACTGTATAGCAGCCCACGTGGCCGCACTGATAGCGAAAGATGAAGAATTTTTTTTATAGTGATTATCTGGTCCAGAGTTTAGACTTGGTATAGTAGTAGCAACAGCTACCTTTTTGTATCAAGTATTTCTCTTCTCTCTCTCTCATAGTTATTAAATGTATACCATCTGTGTATTATAAGCTACCTGTTAATTTTTGTTTTACCCTTTTTTTTTGTTTATGCGTGAAAAAAATAATATATATATGTACATAACTCTGTGTTGAGGATTATTATTAAAAAATTCTTTTTAAATATTTTAAAATAATTTATTTATTTTTATATGTTTATAAAGTGTGTGTGTGTGTGTGTGTTTTCCATTGAGAAATGATGCTTACAATTTTATTTGAATAATTTTTTTTTTTTTTTTTTTTTTTTTTTACTGCTTGTAGTTTTTAGCTATGAACTAAATGAACATAGAAATTATATGAAATCTTGTAAATGTTTCAATTTCATTTTATCCGAAAAAGTTGACTCCCCGTAGACTTAACAGACCCAACTATTGATAATATAATAATAATAAATGATGGATACTGCAGTCATTGCCACAATTAAATTATAACTGAGTTCCATGCAAAAGAGTTAATTTAAAAAAAATGAGTACATAGAAATTAAATTAGAAACGTAAACATCATAAAACCATAACCATTATAATTTTAATATATAACTCCACAAGAAGTAATCTTTTAAAATCTACAATTTCTTTTGTTTATGCCAAATTTGATAATCATCTTAATTTAAAAAAAAAATTGTAATTTTTAATTTTCAAAATTTTAACCAATTTAAATTTTTTTTAAACATGATAATCTTTTGTTGTTTGACGTCAATAAAATAAAGAAGAAGAAGCAGAAAATAAAAAGCTATTCAAAGATTTTTTTAAATGTTAATTTCATTATCATGCAGCAGTCCTGTATACAATATTAATATTGTTTTGTTTTTTTCATAATAATGCAATATAAAAATTATTAAAACACTGTGAAAATTATATGTTATATAGCAAAAAATATATACAATATTAAAATATACAGATTATATTATTGATAAAATAAAAAAACTATACTATAAAAAGAATATAAAAAAAAACATAGATAATTTGATTAAATTTTTTTTTAATATTTTTAAAAGAACACAAATTTTTGATCAATTTTTATTAAGAATGGGGGAAAAAAAAAAAAAAAAACTTATATTGAAGTAGTAAAAAAAATGTTGTTAAGATAATTATGCTAATTCTTCTCTCTTATGTTGTTTAGTTATTGGGCCACTACAGCTGATAAAGTCTGAGATTCCTTTGCTATACATAAACAACACACCTGCGTACGTTTATATACCTTTAGTCTCATAAATCAGGACCTCTACAATTATTATTTAGAAACAATAGAGAAAGAGAGAGAGAGAGAGAGAGAGAGAGAGAGAGAATATACCTAAATCATCAGAAGAGATGCAACTCATTAATACATTCAACATAAATTTTAAATTTATTTTTTTCATTATACAATAAAAATAAATTTAGTTTTTCATATCTGATATATAATATATGTAAAACAAAGTAGTGGTTTTGTTAAGTGGTTATTGGAATTTTTATTTTATGGGATTACTAATTTAAATTAATAAGAGTATTTTTTTTTTCAAAAGGTTTTGCGAATTCTTATATAATATATAATACTTTTAAGATGGTATTTTGAAGTATACCATCTATTTTGATCTATAGAGTATAGATTATTATACAGATTGAAAAGAATTGGATATTCTCGGACTAGAAGTACTGTATTGATACATCAAATAAAATAGATAATATTATTTAAATCTGATTACGAATTTAAAATCAAGAAGAAAAAAAATCATAACAACTACCAAGAAAACTCATGTTGTTGTGTATCAAGCTATATCCAATATTTTTGTCTTAAATAATATTCTAAGACTTTAGCATCTATATTGTGAATTGTGAATGGTATAAAATAATAATAATAACTATATCACCAAAATTTCAATGATAATATATAGCTACTCGATATCAAATAAAGAATTTGTGCGAAGAAAAGAAAAGAAAAAAAATTATCCACCGTCCTATTATTTTAGTTAATATTTACTTAATTTCAACAACTAATTTAACACCTCTTAAAAAAATTATTAATAACTAAATAATATTTTCAACATTTAATTCTAATAATTATTCTACTAAAAAAAATATTTAATGTAAAAAAATAAAAAAATAAAAACTTTCCTCATAAACTTCGTTTTTTTTTTATGTATATGATTTATTGTAATTTTATTTTTTCGTTGGTGAATTTTCATCTTCATGTTATATATTTATATTTTATAGCATGGATGAGGGACATTATGTCATTAGTAAAGTTTGCGATTTAAACCTTTCATTATTCTCTGGCAAAAGTGGTTGGCAGCCAACACAAATTTTTTATCTCGACGGTGGGAGTGGATAATATAATAACTACTGCCGAGAGAAGAAGACGAGAGAGAGAGAGAGAGAGAGAGAGAGAGAGAGAGAGAGAGAGAGAGACGCACACACACACTGCTACATTCCGTCCAACACAGATCACATTCCTGCATACTCTATACCACATCATTTTCTTCTCTCTCAAATTATCAAACTCTGTTAAAAAATAAAATAAAATTATATTCCTTTCAAAGTCTATGATTTTATGCGTTTTAATTTGCATTATATACAGTAAGATTTATTTTATACATAAGTTATAAAATATAAATTTATATAAAAAAATAAATGTATATAAATTTTATTAATAAAATTATTATATTATAAAAAATATATATATTTATATTTGACAAGTCTTAATTATTTTAATTAAGATTTTTTTATAAGCATATTAAAATTTATTTAAATAATAACCCTAATAAATTATATTATAAATTGAAATTATAATTTTGAAAATAAAAAGAAAAATTTTTATTGATAATTTTATTTTATTTTTTTATTAATTATATATATTTGTACAGTTTGCTGGTTATCTATGATGAATTATTGCACTTTGCTTTATGAAATCTGTGACTAGACTTTCATGTTTCGTTTTTCTATAGTATTTGTTTTGCATAGAAATGATGACTTGCGGCGTTAGTGCAGGTAGATTTATTTGTGATTTGAAATGCATGCGGCTATGCAATTATCCTTTCTTCTCGATGCATTTTTATGTATCTTTGAATCTGAATTATGAATGAAATTTAACTAAAATATGCGTTTGGCCTGAATTTAAAATACTTGATTTCATCATTGGGAATAAAAAATAAATCAATTAAAAATCCTTATATACATATTTACTTGTAGAAATAAATATTTTGTGTTTTTGGTGTACCATATGATACTATAATTATATACATAGATATTAAATAACAGGGCAATTTTGCAGTCTTTAGTGGTAAAAATGACTTTGCTATACTGCATATCTGATCCAATATTTAGTAAAATACTTCAATCTCTTTTTCGTATATACAGTATATAAACGGATAAAAATAAACGCATAATAATTATGCTTATACAGTATACCTGATTTAAGCAACATTTATTCATATAACAACATAGCGTTATATTAAATAGTTTTTGTTCTACACCGTATAATATTGCTGCAAAGATATTGCACAGTACAGCACCTATTTCAAAAATAACAACATTTTTTCAATGTCTAAATAACTTAAATTATTTTATCCGTCTATATATCAATGCATTTAGAATTCAATTTTGAAATTTGAGTTTTGAGGAGGGATACCCCAATCGATATATAGATACTCAGAAGAATATGTCCTAAACATTATTTACTCACGTATGGTAAGTCAATAGGATTTTATGTAAACTGCCGGAAGCAGCTAATAGGATCTACTGTATACGATTAGTACATGTCGGGGGTCAAAGAGGCACCCACTTTAAATTTACATGTATCATCCAAGTTACTCTGACTTTTACTGTCACGTGGTTTCCGCTTCCGGGAATTTCGTTTCCGTTTATTGTAGCTTACATAAGATTTCTATGTTAAAAGTAAATTAAAAATAAAAAGGCTTCATATTCTGCTTGATATTTGGTAGAAAAACTAAAGTTGACTTGTTATATTAAAAATACACGTCATTTTCTATAGTCTATTTTTGTTAAAGCAATACGCAGTATACTTATTCAAGCTTCAGTATTTATTTATGCGTTCAATAAACAGCTAACTGTAAACTGTATTATACTTCAATTTATTCTTGATTGATTTTTGTGGTTGTTTATTTCGATTTTTATCAGTTATCACAAATATATAATCGTTATAAGATCTATATTGTTATATTTTAACTTAAAATTATTATATCCTTATAACACAATCCTAAAACATTGAGTTATTGATTAAGATAAATAAAATTATCATTGTACAGTATACAAGTTCAAAAGCATAATTCTTAATACTAAATAATTCAAATTTACCTGACAATTAAAGATTCACAAGAATAAATTCTTAAAACTAATTATCTCCTATGCTTACAAATTATACTATCTTAATAATAACGGTGTGAATATATAAATGTAATAAACAATATCAAAATCATTATAATATTTTTAACATTATATAAATTGAACACACAAAAAAGTGCATTAAAAAGAAAAAAAAATCTCTGCAGGTGTGGAAATGACATAAATCTGTCCTGCTTGAAAATTGAGATGTTGCACCTATATAATATAACTGTAGGGCTTCATAAACTTTATATAATTTACCCCGCCCTTTAAGTGGAGTATATCTGCCCTGGTGGCCCTATGTGTGTATATATATACTATACATAATAATAATACTTGATCTCTGATAGCCCACACCCTTGAGTGACGTCATCAATCAGCTGAGTGATCTGGTACACGCGATCTGCACCAACATATACCTCAAGCAAATTTAATTTCCATATCAAAATATTGGTTAACCTTTATTGTGTTTCACTGCCCTATATTAATTGCTTACCGTTTTTTTTTTATAAGTATGTATTACTGCTCCAAAAATTTCTTATATATATATGACTGTTGTTTCCATGTTTTTGCTCTTACCTGAAACAAATAGAAAATTTATTTTAAAATTATTTAAATTATAATTATGTTAAGTGTAAAATATATGTGTATTTGTTTTTATAAGTAGTACAAAACATTTTTTATAATTATTTTAAAAACCGTATTTTACTAAAAAAAAAAAAAAAAAAAAAAAGATAAACATTAAAAAAAACTTATTTTAATAGCAAGTATTATGAAAATTATCTTAAATTATGATGATTGTTTTAACAAAGTTTTTGTTTTTAGTACACGCTTCATTTAAATAAACAGAATTTGAAGAAATGTATCCTGCAGAGTAGGCAGCCCGCGCAGCCTTAACCAAAAGCAATACTATAAATCAAATATGTCCTCTTTTTTTCTACGGTTAATTTGGATAGGAAGTTAAATAATTTATTCTATAGCAACAAAAGGATTCATTTTCGTTTCTATGTAGCTGTGTTTTAATTTATTTTTGCCAGCATTTAAAGATGTAAATTATATTGAAAGATGAAATGAGTAAAAATTAGCCTGCATGGCAAAATAACAAATTTCATAAACTTTGTTTCGTGCAACTGGGTTATTCTACTTCTTCCACAAAATATTTTGCTATTTGACGTATTATGAGCTACTATGTTAAAATCAGAACAGTTTCACACCCCCACTTGATGGGATTTACATAAATAACATTAGTTTGTCTCAAAACCCAACAGTAGCCCCGTAGCAGTGATCAGAAAAAATTCAATTTATGCAACCCGCACAACATTTTCATACTAATTTTTTAATGACGTCATAAACATGAATTTTTCACGCAAATTGCATACTTTACAGTATTTTCACGCTCTCTCGTGGGGCTGCATTAACATTCTGGTAAAAATTGTCATCAGTTTTGAAGATCCCATTTAGTGTTTATTCATTAAAAAGCACATGTTGTTTTATGTGGTCTATTGCTTTAAGTGAATATAATGTGATGAAGGAATAAAATTAGTTCCAAGTTGATGATCTAAATATATTTTTTAGAGAATATAGTATCTGTGACACGTGTCAACAAAAATAATACACGTGTATTCAAAGGCGTATCAACAAGTAAATATTTTTATTTAAAAAAATTATAGGAACCCTCCCACGTAATTAACGTAGCGCCAATCACAAATCAAGCAGCCGCCAATTAGACTGAACTGAAGGCCTAACTCTTTTTTATATACCACGCCTTAAGTACAAACTACTTATTAAATCCCATCTTAGGAAATCACCTCCAATATTAAACTTTTTTTTTTCTTTAGTGCTTTATTGCTACCATAATGTATCACATCAATTCAGAAAAAAAAATCTTTTTCCTTCTCTGTATAACCTTTTATAGAACTTATAATATGCCGCTCTAATATTTTCTTCTTTCACTCTCTCGGTGCTTATATGCAATAAAATACAAGTATAATAATATTCTGCTTTAAATTTATATGAAGATAATTATTATAATTAAATTAAAATTTTCTTGTTTAGTGTAATTTCTCAATATACTTAGAGATTTGTTTTTTCATCTTCTTTTTACCTTATGTTTTCATACATAAATATTTTAGTAATGTTAGATATTTTAAGTATACGAATACCTTCCTTATATTAGTGTCGTCATGCAATACTTGAGTACTGAAATGTAAAATTACTAAAATTTTAGTAAAATACTTAAACCGATGAGGTAATATAGTACACTTTTCTTGTTACAATTTTAATATTTTACAAAAAATCTTACCGTTTGAATATTTTAAATAAATTTTTTACAACTTAAAGCATCAATCACATTATTTTTAAAATTATTGAAGAAAAAATATAATGTTAAAACAAAAATCATGATAGCTTATTCTTTATTAATATATTTTTTATGAATTTTTATTTTTACTATAAAATATAAAATGTTATACTTTTAAAAGCTATTAAAATTTAACTTTTAAATTTGTCATTCATTTTTGTATAATATTATATAAGCTTGTGTGTTAAATTATTCAAGAATTTAAAATATGTTTTAAAGATCATTCAAAGAGACTTAAGTATAGCATAATTAAGTAAAGAATTATGCCGTTCATTTTATGTATAAGAAATACAGAACGTGCATAAGGGAGTACACATTATCATATTTTTAAATTATCAAAATTTCATTAAAATATATTTTTAATATTGAAGTTATATACCTTTAAGAGAGATGTTTTAAAAGATTAAAAGAAAAAATTTCATCTCTTCTCTTTTAAAAGCTTCAGTTTTTTTTTTTTTTTTTTTTTTTTTTTTTTTTTTTTTTTTTAAGAAAGAATATTATATTTATAATAGGTAAATTATCATATATGGGTAACTCTTTTTTGTCTTTCTTCATTTTTTTAATGCAAAAATAAAAGCATTTTTGACTATAACATGTGATGGTAAAAAAAAAAGTGTAATTTTTATCCATCCCAATGAGATGCAAATCATAAGGTAAGTGTTCATATAATCAAATGACATAGAAGTTCATTATAAAATTTCTTTTTATATGTATAGTAAGGTAGAGAGAGAGAGAGAGAGAGAGAGAGAGAGAGAGAGAGAGAGAGAGAGAGAGAGAGAGAGAGAGAGAGAGAGAAGAGTCATTCAAGAGCGTGGCTTTGGGCTAAATTAGTTTATCTGAAAGCCGCATATATGAAGCATTTATAAAAGAGATATTTTCCTTCTGTAGTGAATCAAAAGTGTGCCCTTAATTGATTTTTTATTGAATTTAATTAGTAATTAAAATATTTCAACTTCATTTTTTTATATATACATATAAGATTTAATTATATAAATATTTAACCTTTATAATCTACATTTAGATAAACATATTATTAAATAATTAGCTACTTTTGTTGTTGTTGTTTTTTGCATTCTTGGTATAACCTTTTTTCTTATATAGTTATTCATACGAAAAGTTGACAGAAAAAAGAATATATTATAAAGTATTTTAAAAACAAATGTTATGGCAGGAATGTATAATTGTTTTTCCAAGTAATGATTTAACAGTGGTCTAAGACTAATACCATTATATTATAGGTATAATTTATTTTATGTACCTTCTCATAACTATTGATATTTAGGTCATCGCATATTATTTTAAAATCTACGTCAATGTTTATATGTAAAGTCAAGCAAACTAATACAGATTTGACCAGAAAAAATATCATACTTTATTCTCTCTCTCTCTCTCTCTCTCTCTCTCTGGGTGTAAAAGGGATAGTTTGTTTAAAATCACGTAGAAGTAATGCAAAGAAACCTTTCCTCAAATTTTCATATATTTAAAATGTCTATAAATAAATAAATTTATATAAATTTTAAATCAAACCCAACATTGGCATATTGTTTCAACATTTCAACTCTAACAGAAAACAACAACTTATTATGGTCAAAATTAACACTTTTATACTATATGTAATTAAAAAAAAAATCTATCTCAATGTCTTAAATATACGCGAATACAGGTTTTTTTTTTAAGGGCTGGATTCAGATGGCTTGTATCTCACAATTAAAAATAAAACTTGCCAACTTGATGATGCCATTTAAAAGTTAACTGTAACAGCTACCTATATATGCTATATATGATAAAAAAAATTCAGAACCCGTGACCATCAGATAAGAGAAAAAATAAGTATTGAAATTAACATTGGCTCTTATGGGACTAACACTTCAAAAAATCATAATTTAAAATCTAACATGGTGAACCCTCAATTTTTTTTACATTTTTGAGGATATACCTTATTCTAATGTATCACCGTGCAAAATTTCAGATTTTTCTTTCTTTACAATTTTTTTAGTCAAATCCCGCAGTATACCTGATTTCCTGCTTTAATTATTAACTTTTTATATACGTACAGAGACTGTGATATACAAATAGGCTTACTCAATTGCATTATGCCAGCACTTTACGTTGATAAAGACTTCAAGCAATACACTGCTTCATATATATGCATGATATTGAACAAAATTATAACACAGAGTATAATATGAACATTTTTATAATACGAATTCAGTATAAATTTTGACAAAAAAAAGTTCTTGCGTCCTCCTCATACAAGAAGCTCAGTATAAAATAAATTTCATTATACCTTCAATCTCGACTTAAAAATATTTTGTCCATAAAGTTGAATTTCTTTTAGAATACGAATATTACTTCGAGTAACCAGACCATATTAAATAGATAACAAACAATGACATTATTGCTCAATAATATTAAGTTCAGTAAAGTTCAATTAAAATACTACCTGTAAGAATTTTGCTTTTAAAATAATATTATTCCAGGAAATTGAAAAAGGAAGATCTAAATCGAAGTTAGAATATATATATATATATATATATATATATATATATATATATATATATATATATATATATATATATATATATACATAGGCGCCGAGTTATATGCTTGGGCGATGCCCGAGCAATCATTAAAAAAAATCAGCGTTGCAGAGCAATCATTGAATTATTGAATCAAAATAACAAAATTATGCAAAATTAAAAAAAAAAAAAAACCTAATATAGATTTAAGAAATATTGAGTGTTTGTGAGAAAGAGGGAAAAAAAGCTTCAAGTCCCAAAAAAATAATTTTATACCCAAAATAATACACATTATACCTTTGCATCTACAGCTTAAAATAGCAATTAGAGGAAAGTCATCGGTATGAAATATTAACAGGCACCAGATCTTGAGATATGTGAATACAGAACAGAACGATAGAGAAAAAGGTACGAATCATGGCGTGATCATGTAATACACATGAGTATTTAATATACGTAGTACAGTATGATACATGAAGTAAATGTGAGTACCCCTAGATTTTTTTTCAGTTGATATAGATTTAGTGACCAATACAGAGACAGTCAATAGGGTCATTTTCGTCTTAATTCTGCTATATATAGTTTTTGAAAAATATGTAGAGTTATACTGCGATATCTCATGCTATAAAATATGCGGTTCGCAATTTTTAAAATTGAAAAGCTTGTAACAACGACGAAAAAAGAGTGATAGTGCAACAATATTGAAAGTTCAGGTGATAAATACTAAATTAACGATTAACCTCAGACGTGGAGGGACTTTATTATTATTAATATTTTTTACTTTATAACTTTTTTCTAAAGTTTTTTTAATAAGTTTGTGTAAGTTATTGTTATTGTGTGTTATTGTTATTGGTGTTTAATAAATAAAATAATAATGTTATTATTTCCACGTAACTGATGGACGAATGGATTTAAAATTTGGTACACATGATATTGAAGGCAATATGCGCTTATGCTGAAAAAAAAAAGGTTCTGCAGTCAAATTTTATAAACAGTACAATAGTATAGAAAGAAATAAAAAAAAAACAGTTTTTCAAAAAAAAAAAAAAAAAAAAAATCCGTTTCACTGAAAAAATTGATAAAAATGGATCAATTTAGGCGTAAAGAAAAGGAAACTTCATATTATGGTTCTCATAAAATATCATTGCACACTGCACTCTGCCACAAAAAAACAAAATCTGTTTGTTCCTTTGTAATCAAATAATTAATGGTTTTTCAAACTGGTGTCCTACATTGCAACGATTTAAAAAGCACGAAGGCAGCGATCTTCATAAAGGGGGTCTTATTTAATTTTCACACTCATAATACTCGTTATAATGAGTTTGGGGCGTTACAGCAAAGCAAGGTGTTAATAGAGTTTAATCTCAAATTAAGAGAAGAAGGACATATATTTTTTTGTATTATTCATCTTGGTATAAGTTAGTACGTAAATTAATGATTTATTTTGATTTTTTTTGGAAAATATATTAAAAAAATGTTGGTTTTTAATTATTAATTGGCTTTTTGAATATATAATTATTATTGAGTTACCTATATAGTCGATTACTTTTTTTTTTTTTTTTTTCATGGTTACTATTATAGGTGTAAATTCTAAAGTATATAGCAGTAAACTTTTAAGGTAAAAAATAAATCTCACAATCTGTAAAAAGTGCATTAATTTTTGTAAAAAGGGGCGTGGCTCCTGAAAATTTTTTCGCCTGCGGCGGGCTTTGGGGGGCGCTGCCCCCCATACCCCCCATCTGCCTTTTTCGGCAATCATTAGAATTTTAGTAACTCGGCGCCTCTGTATATATATATATATATATATATATATAGTATAAGAGAGAGAGAGATATATTATATCATATTAAATGCGAGTATATGTTATTAAATTGTATTATTTATAAACAATAATTTGCATGGGAATATTGCACATATGTGCATCTATAAATCACCAGGTGACATTGTTGATCAAATACATGATATTATGTATGGAGACTATAATATTATATAAATATATATATATATATATATATATATAGGATGCCTGCCAGTGTTATTATTGTTACATAACTATGTGTTATTGTTAGCGTATTGACGCGTATATACTGTGATTAGTTCTGTGGTCGGATCTCTCTCTCTCTCTCTCTCTCTCTCTCTCTCTCTCTCGATATATATTTATACATCTCTCTCACTCACTCTCTTTCACCTGCCTTAGGCAACCTCATGGTTTCCCATAAACAATATTTGCTTTATATTATAAACTAAAGGAAGATATGTCGTATAAAATATATAACATATTTATAATATATATATACTTTTTCTCTTAATACGATATATATATATATATATATACTATTATTTTATTTATGCTGATAAAAGGCAAAAATGTCACAAAATTAAATTGATATTTATAAAAAAATATATATAATAATATATAAACATTACAATAATATACTTTTCTCCCAATGGTGAAAAAGGTATTTATTTATTTTTGTTTTTATTAATTTAAATAAAATTTTCTCATTTTAGTTGTGTAATTCAGTCATTTACAAAACCAAACAAAGATAAAAGTTCCTCAGGCATTTATGTGAATAAAAATATATTTATATGTAATATGTAGAATTCATATATAACGTATGTGTATAGTACTATTATTTTTATAAAAGAAATTCTCTCTCTCACTCTCTTTCTCTCTCTTAAAATATTGTCACTACGTTATTACACAGTCCACTCATAAAAAACACAAGAGAAATAAAATTTTACTAACTATATGAAATAAAATAAAAACAATAATATTAAAAAAAAAAAAAAAA
Source organism: Ecdyonurus torrentis (assembly GCA_949318235.1). NCBI lineage: Eukaryota > Metazoa > Arthropoda > Insecta > Ephemeroptera > Heptageniidae > Ecdyonurus > Ecdyonurus torrentis. The sequence goes on from OX439130.1 coordinate 47,402,063, forward strand.
AAAAAAAGAGCAAAACGGTATAAAATGATTAAAAAAATAAACAAAACCATCATCACATGTACACACACGATGTGAATATTATTTTGCCAGTGGGTAAAATTTTGGGTTATTACATATGTTTTCATATTTTGTAATTTTCTCATATTTTTTAGGTTAATAAATAATGTATTCATATATTATTTTATATTTATGCTTATTTATAATATAATAACTCTCTTTTTATATATACTAACACATACTGTTTATATTTACAAAATTAATTAATTTTCATTTGGAAAAAAAAAATAAGCACTGTATATTTATATAAAATATAAATAATTTTAATGACATAGGTGCCAAAATGTTTAACATTGTTATATAGGCTGTAAACTAAACAGTAAGCATGAGTGAATACATAAAAATTACTTTATATATATTTTTAAATAAAAGAGAGAGAAAGAGAGAAAGAGAGAGAGAGAGAGAATGGAGGAATAAAAAGGAGATATATACATAAAAAATAACATACAATTTAAAAATAAAATTTCATCTCTCAAAGTTTATTTATTTATTTTTTTGCTAAAAAAACTTTATTTTATTCGTAGAGAGAGAGAGAGAGAGAGAGGAGAGAGAGAGAGAGAGAGAGAGAGAGAGAGAGAGAGAGAGAGAGAGAGAGAGAAAAAAGAGTTTATGAAAGCAGAATGGGTTTATATTCGTACGTAATCGTTTATTTATCAAGTATTCGTCACCTTTTCAAGCAAACAGCTGTGGGCGAGAGAGAGAGAGAGAGAGAGAGAGAGAGAGAGAGAGAGAGAGAGAGAGAGAGAGAGAGAGAGAGAGAGAGAGAGAGAGAGAGAGAGACTTGGAAACAAAAGAGAGTGCTCCAGTATACTATAATACTGTAGTGTATACCAGGCTGGATGCTGAGATGCCAGAGGCCACGTGAGAGAGCATCTCTCTCTCTCTCTCTCTCTCTCTCTCTCTCTCTCTCTATGTACTCATGATCTGTGCTGTGTGTTGTAAAATCTCTTTTACTAATGTCGTCATATATGTAATAATGTAACTCATCATGTACGTTTTGCTTAGACTAAATGCTATAACAATTTTCAAATATTATAATACATATTTATATTATAAAGTCATTGTATAAAATTTAAATAAAATTATGTTTCTTTTTTTTTTTTTAACTCTTTTACGTAATAATAATTATAAAATTTATATTACAATTATAATATACAGTAAAAGTGTAAAATTTATATATAATTATTTTTTTTTTTAGGAAATGTAAATTAAATGTTAAAAGTGTAATTTTTTGTATGTTGTTAATTCATAATTGGAATAAAAATTTACACAGAGAGAGAGAGAGAGAGAGAGAGAGAGAGAGAGAGAGAGAGAGAGAGAGAGACATATAATGAAAATGTAATAAAATTTTTAATTGTTTAAAACCTTGAGAAAAAAAAAAGATCAATTATAAATATCAAAACTTGCCACAGATATATTTTAATTCCCTCTTATATTAAATAATAATAAAACTTTAGTATCACGACAACTTCTCAATTAAATAACATGTAATTGAATACTATATTATTAATTCATAGTTAGAGGGAACATTAAATAAAAAAAAAATAAAAAAAAAACTTCACAAAAAAATAATAATAAAAGAATATCATTTTAGAACTATTAAATAAAAAAAGAAGAAAAAAAATTAGCATAGATCAGCCTTGAGGGTTAAAATATATAAAAATTAGAACAAGGTTGATTAAAAAGAAATATTTTTTGCGTGTGATTTGAATATTAATATTATAATTGAAGAGTTTCAATACATAGTAACTTGATATTATAATATTAATTATATTTTATATATGTGTAATATTTATGTGTGAAAATTTGAAATTGATGACATTTTTTTTTCTTTTTATGAAATTTGCCCTCCAGATAAAAATTATATTTTAAATAATTATGTGATACTGCATAAATATTATTATTATAACTTTTGTTGTTTTTTCCTATCATGATACAATGTGATATGATTTTTTTCCTATATACTAAAACAAATATCAACTAACTAACCAACCCTACCTGAGGCACTCTGCCCTATAGCAAATTTGTAGCTAATAAATCTCAATTAAAATGAGTGCTAATTTCTAATACTAATAATAATAAAATTATAGACTGAATTAAAAATTATATCTATTATTATTTTTAGTGCTGTTTAATTAATTTTTTTTATATATTATACTTTGCAAATATCATAATAATTTAAAGTTTAAGATATATATATATATATATTTTACAAATCAATAAATTTTATTTGACACTTTTAATGACTCA